>ONZH01021643.1:0-37245 GCA_900303285.1 Rhinella marina | reverse complement strand
CCTATTTTGTAGGGTGATCTGTAGTTTTCAGTGATACCATTTTGAAGTGTATGTGACTTTGATTACTTTTTATTACATTTTTGGGGGGAGGTGAAGTGACAAAAATTGTCGATTTTGGGGAAAGGAAGCGATTTGAACTTTTATATTTTTTAATATTATAATTTTTTTTTTTTTTTTTACTTTTTTTTAATTCACCCTGGGTGACTATTACTAGCAATTATCAGTTGTCAGTTGTATTCGGTGATGGGTATTTATCCATCAGAGAAAACACCATCCACTGTCCTCCAATACAGTGCTGCCACCTACTGGCCTGTATTGGTATATACCAGTGATGGGTATAGGAGCCGGCTTGAGACTCCGATCCATCACAGGTATGTTGCAGCTTCCCCCATCTCAGCCTTTGAACGCCGTCACAGGTGCGGGAGCTCTTGGCTCCAGCGTCTTCACTGCTCAGAGAGGTTAAATGTCTGCGATCAGCCTTATGGCCCTTACTGGGCCTCTGCTATGGTACCCACTGCACTTGGAAGCGGCCGCCATCTTCAAAGTGCCGACCTCGATCATATATGTACTTCAGAGGTCGCAAAGGGCTTAATTACATATTATTGATAATAATAATCTTTATTTTATATAGTACCACCATATCCTGCAGCGCTTTAAAATTAAGGGTGATATGGAGTCTTCTAAGGCAGTGATTTTCAACCAGTGTGCCTCCAGCTGTTGCAAAACTACAACTCCCACCATGCCCTTCTGTAGGCTGATAGCTGTAGGCTGCCTGGGCATGATGGGAGTTGTAGTTTTGCAACAGCTGGAGGCACACTGGTTGAAAATCACTGTTCTAAGGGATTAGAATGATGACCTTCACCTTCCAGATAATTGCCTGCTCGTCCGCTCATCACCTGTGTATGAATACGATCTAGGCAGCAGATTGTTTTAGGCCTTGTTCACATTTCCGATTTTCACCGCTATCTGTATGCGGACAGCACACGTACCCATTGATTTCACTATGTCTCTTCACATACCAGTAGTTTTTTACTGACCTTGGGTCAATGAAAAAAATCATGGAAACATTCACTACTTTGGGCCTTGATGTGAACCAAACATCCATTGAAGTCTATGGGTCATCTGTGTTTGGTCCATGTTCACTGATCACTGACAGGAGCTCTGGGAAATCACTTTCAGCTGAACAATGTCCATGGAATATGGATGACACACGGAGGTCAAAACAGACACATGGACCAAACACGGATCCTTCATGGACATCTTCACGGATTAAACATGGACAGATTTTTTGATGGACATGAACCGGACCCAGAAATGTGAACGAGGTCTTCCACATCACTATCTGCTGCCCAGAAATTATACAGGTGATCGCATCAGCGATGAACAAGCGTTACCTATACACAGGGCGATTATCGGGAACAAGCTCCTTCCTGATGACGGTTGTTAAATGTTCATCCCCCGAATACTGGCTCAGTTCCTTAACTGCTTGTTAGTATTACTGCTTTACAATGGTATAGTCATAGCTTAACCGTGATGATGAGGAGTCCTACAGTAGACAGAAGTAGAAGTATTGCAGCTTGACAATTGTAAGACATCAGGCAGGATGAGTGTCATTATATGTAATGGACATGGATGATGGAGATGGTGACCTAACGGTGTAGTAAAATATGCAAAAACATGGACAAATTTGGTACATTCAGTTTTTGAGAAATGCCCTGCCCCCTAACTTGATGAAGTGTGGTCCTCCCTGTTTCATCAGTCATCCCGGCCCTTCCTCCCTGGCATTCACCTTCGGCTCCTTCCTCCCGATGATGTCGTTACACACCTCCTCGGCTCCTCCTCCCGTTCATGTCATCATTCACCTCCTCGGACTCACTAGTACTGAGCAGAGCGGTGGCTCAGTGGTCAGCAGCACAGGTGTCTTTCAGTTGTGAGGCTCCAGGTTCAAATCCACTCAATGCTGTTATCTGATGGGGATACAGTGTTCTCCTGAGGGTGCAGTCTTGGTGGCTAAGAGATGGAAGGAAAGGGTTCTTTGTGCTACTACAAGTATAATTAATGGTGGTCTCCCTTGAGTGGAGACCAGGAAGCGGACAAAATATATTTTTAAAAACTAAGGTCCCAAACATGGTCTTTTATTAAAATCTACCTGCCTCTATACCACCTCTCACAAATATTTTCCATTCACCTCACACTTTCATCCAATTTTCTCAAGCACCAAATTACTACCCAACCACCACTCAGTCAAACTTTTCTTCTCACAACTGAACTCCAAACATATTTCCCCTTTCTCCACCTCACACCAAATCTCTACACACATTATCAACACCACTAAGTGCACACACATTCACTCTCTCTACACAGATCTCACCCTTCCTCACCCCAACTAAGCAGACACACACTCTATCTACAAAGATCTCACCCTTCCTCAGATTTGAACCAAGAACCTCACAGGCCTAATACACCAGCACCAACCACTGTAGCCACCACACAGCTCAACACAAGTGACCACTTGGAGGTGAGCAATGACATGGTCCTGCAATGATATTCACATCACCTCATAGTGTTTTCAAAAATGTTATTGGGAGTCAGGCAACGTGGTGGCTCAGTGGACAGCCCTGGGGTCTTGCAGCACTGGGATCCTTGGTTCGAATCCAATTTATTTTTGCTCATCCATATAACAGAAACTTATTACACAGCCATAGTCACCAGTATAAGAAGAAACCATAATTTCCACCAGGAAGGTGTCGTCTTTGATCAGATTTGAACCAAGGAACCCAGCACTAGCAAAAGACTTGTACTAACCATTGAGCCACCGTGCTGCCCAACGAACTGAATGTGCTTTTGAAAACCCTATAAACTGATGGAAATTTAATTGCAACAAAAAAAAAAACCCAGTCTTACAGTACATAGTCACCTCAGTAGCTAGCACTGGTGTCTTGGGTTTGACTCCACATGAGAGTGGTTGGAGGGTGTACGTTCTCTGTGAGTGTCCTCCAGGAACATACAGTTATATGGTGACCTCTGAGGAGGACGGAGAAGTGATGGTCCTTGTTGTACAGGGCTGCAGAGTAAATGGGAGTCTTGCTTGAGGAGATAAATGATTGGTCGGGTAATATTTATCCTCAGGTCATTTTGCTCACTTACCATAGCAGCACCATATTACATGGCTGTGTGAGGAGCGGTGTAGTATGTCAATGCTGTGTAAGTGAGGAACATAAATGGAGATCCCAGTCCCTGCCCCATTGGAGTTCACCACCAAGCTACATATTTCTGGAGAAAAACATGAAAACTCCATGAAGATATGTGTTTTTGTTAAAATGCACTCTGGCTACCTCTCACAAACATATTCCATTTCTCCACCTCACACTTTCATCCAACACCAAATTACTACCCAACCACCACTCAGTCAAACTTTTCTCCTCACAACTGAGCTCCTAACAACTTTTCTTTCTCTACCTCACACCAAATCTCTACAAACATTATCATCACCACCACTAAGTGCACACACTCACTCTTAGTCAGATTTGAACCAAGAACCTCACAGGCCTAATATACCAGCACCAACCACTGTAGCCACCACACAACTCAACACAATAGACCACTAGGAGGTGAGCAATGACATGGTCCTGCTATGATATTCACAACACCTCAGTGTTTTCCAAAATGTCATTGGGAGTCAGGCAATGTGGTGGCTCAGTGGACAACCCTGGGGTCTTGCTGCACTGGGATCCTTGGTTCGCATCCAATTTGTTTTTACTCATCCATATAACAGCAACTTATTACACAGCCATAGTCACCAGTATAAGAAGAAACCATAATTTCAACCAGGAAGGTGTCGTCTTTGATCAGATTTGAACCAAGGAACCCAGCACTAGCAAAAGACTTGCACTAACCATTGAGCCACCGTGCTGCCCAACGACTGAATGTGCTTTTGTAAACCCTATAAAGTGATGGAAATTTAATTGCGACAAAAAAAAAACAGTCTCATAGTACATAGTCACCTCAGTAGGTAGCGCTGGTGTCTTGGGTTTGACTCCACATGAGGTGGATATCTGGTTGGAGGGTGTACGTTCTTTATGAGTGTCCTCCAGGAACATACAGTTATATGGTGACCTCCGAGGAGGACGGGGAGTGATGGTCCTTGTTGTACAGGGCTGCAGAGTAAATGGAAGTCTTGCTTGAGGAGATAAATGATGGGGTCGGGTAATATTTATCCTCAGGTCATTTTGCTCACTTACCATAGCAGCACCATATTACATGGCTGTGTGAGGAGCGGTGTAGTATGTCACTGTTGTGTAAGTGAGGAACATAAATGGAGATCTCATAGAGGAGACCAATAAACATCACCGAGCTTCTAAAGTAATAATTGTCAGTCCCAGCCCCATTGGAGTTTACCACCAAGATACATATTTCTGGAGAACATAAAAACTCCATGAAGATATTGTCCATGGTTGGATTCAAGACCAGGACTCAAGACACCACTGCTACCTACTGAGCCACCATGTAGATCAATACTAGCAAAACCTATTAAGGGAGTGGTGACCTGAACAGCAACAGGGGGACGACCATTTTTTCTCTTTGATGTTCCCTCTCCTTTATAGTCTTTTTAGGTGATGAGATGTCTATGTACTTTTTTTTTAAAGGGAACCTGTCACCTCAAAACCACATATAAAACTGCCAGCATTACCTTATAGTAGCCCCTAGTCTGTTCCTAAGGCTACATTCACACGACCGTATGTGTTTTGCGATCCACAAAACACGGATACCAGCTGTGTGAATGTAGTCGGCCCTATGATAGAAATGTCTATTCTTCTCCGCGATTGCGGAAAAGAATAGGACATGCTTTATCTTTTTTGTGGGGCTGTGGAACGGATCTACGGATGCGGACAGCACACGGTGTACTGTCCGCATCTTTTGCAGCTCCATTGAAATGAATGGGTCCGCCCCCATTCCGCAAAATTGTGGAACTGAGTGGACCCAAAACTACGGTCGTGTGAATGCACCCTCATCATGTGTTTGATGTTGAAGTTGTAGTCAGCAAGTCAAGGGGTCAGTGGCTTCCTTGCTTGTAGTCAAGGTAAGCATGCCCCCTAACTATCCCCTCTCATTTGATTGACATGCTGCAGTGCGTCTCGGCTCACCGAATTCTTGTACATATGCGGTGCGCTCCTTGGTAAAGCGCTCTCCCATCTTCGACTGCCGCTGCTCACCGAGTTTTAGGAAGCTAAAAGAATGGCGAGCGTGCTTCCTCGCACTGGCTGGCGCATGTGCAGTATGCCGGTAAAACCCGGCAAGCAGCGGCAGCCGGAGATGGGAGAACACTTTACCAAGGAGCGCAAAGCACATGTGTGAGAATTCGGCAATCCGAGATGCACTGCAGCATAAGAGGGCACGGTTAGGGGGCGTGCTTACCTTGACTACAAGCAAGGAAGCCACTGACCCCTTGACTTGAAAGATAGCACCGATGGCACTTAAAAAATTGTTTTTTTAATCTATTGAGCCTCAGACTACAACATCAAACACATGATTAGGAACAGACTGGGGGCGACTATAAGGTAATGCTGGCAGTTTTATATGTGGGTTTGAGGTTGAAGTGTTTGCCTAGTACTATATACATATATATATATATATATATATAACCCAAGTATATAAATGGTGAGCTCCAATGTAGACAAGGAGTGATGGTAATCTTTATATATTGCTGTGGAATAGATTTGCTGCTATAGGAATGGAAGGTTCACCGGAGAAGGCCTGTAGTGATCGAACGTCCAAGGTCCTTACTTTACACACAGATGCTCCACCATCACTGTTGTTGTTTTTTGTCTTCTCTCTTACAGGACTTTCTGCTAGATGAAGGGGTGCACCATTTGTGCAAGTAATGGACTTTGATAAGGATTAGAGTTGAGCGAACGTGCTCGTAACGAGCACTGTACTGCTTGGATCCCCTGCGCTCGCATGGGCGAAGCCTCCGCATCCGTCCTCGTGTGTCATACCAAACGGATCCGCCCCCATTGACTTACAGTCAGGTGAGGTCGGATCCAGATGCCTGCGGCCATGCGAGCGCAGGGGATCCAAGCAGTACAGTGCTCGTTACGAGCACGTTCGCTCAACTCTAATAAGGACCAAATAGTGAGACTTCAAGAAGCTGGATAGTCATCAATGAGGTCAATGAGAGCTGGATGAGAAGTGTCTGGAGTGCATTCATAGTGCTGAAACTGGTCAGAGGTCACACAAGTAGAGAGGGTTCTGGATTGTCAAGATAGACAGGTAGTATCCATATAAGAAAAGCTGCTGTGTCCCAAAGGATAGCCATGGCATCACAAATCGGTTTGGTAGTAGCCCTGCAGGGACCACCTGGACCATAAGAAACAGTCTACCTGATGAAGGACTGCATTCACTCACTCCACTAGCGCATTTGCCCCTGAACTCTCATCATCGCCAAGAGGCCTGCACTGGTGCTACAAGACAACGCAATGGAGGCGTGGATGGCAAAGAGGAGAGTTCAGTGATCAAAGTAGGTCCTACTTTAACAAATGGGGGCAGGATCAGAGTTCACAGAAGGGCTGTAGAGCACTTACTGCCATCTTGCATAGTAAGGAGACACAGAGGACCTATGGGTCGACTGCAGCTGTCACTACCAGGACCCTCATGGTTAACAGCACAGGGCCAGAAGCTCCACCGCCAATGCAGGATAAGGAATCTGAACTGGAGCCCCGGCCCAGGTTACACTACTCAAACCTGAAACGATACCATGAGAAATGTCTCAGCACCAGCACCTGTCAGAAGAGGACATCAGACTGTCTCAGTAGTGTAGACACAGGAGTTGGGCTTACAAATGACCAGATTTATAGCACAAAAGATATTACAAAATTATTTTCACATTTGTATTGTACAAAAAGGGACCTTATGTATTGTTCTTCTGGAAGGTCGTGTAAAAGTGACAAAAATGAGCAAGTTGTCAAGATATAAAATTATCAATAGTAATACATAACTAAACCTTCTATATAACTCTTATGGGGAATGGCTCCTCTATACAGACAATGATGAAGACTGGGTACAACTGTCTTCTAACCCCACAGTGGGACACAAACAGTCTCATGCCAACACAGATATTGCCCCAGCAGTCCCCATGATAGCTTATAGCCTTATATATTTGATGGAGGCACAAACCAGGTGACACCAGAGACAGTTCCTCAACACAAGTGCCTCACACAAGATACAACAATTAATTGGCAAGTTTCTCCTTAGTTCTCTAGGATGTCAGCAAACATCTTGCGCCTCTTGTTCTCCGCCTGCTGGTGCTCCTGCCAGTCTTTCCGTCGCTTCACAAAGTGAGTTAGGGCAAAGTTACGGGCGATGTGGTGTCCAACAGGGTCATTCTGCAGCTCCCGGAGTCTTTCAACTGAAATAAGAAGGGAAATTACATTTTCATGGAGAAAAGAACCACTAGAAAAGGATCCCAGGACGCTATACACTGAGTGTGTGAGAGAAGGTTTATGTTTAATGGTTCTTTCCCTTTAATTATTCCCTACCCCTTTAATGTAGTGATATTCCTTGTATTGTAGTTGGGGACTGGTATCAGGCTGCATTCCTTTACTTGGTTTGCCTTCCCTAGAGGGATATCTGACTTTCACTGTGTTGAAGACCACTAAACTGGAGCTCCGCTGTTATTTTGCACATTACTGTCTCCCAGGGAGCTTTGCACTTGGATTGCTTTGATGAGACCCATACCGCGAAGCCTCATTTAAATTTTGTACCTGGTCTCTCCAAGATCAGCTATTGTTATGATGAGTAAGATGTCTTGTGACTACCCCTTCTCTATGTATCATATTGGGAAGTGGTTGAATGAGACCTTCTTCGTGGTCTCGGTGGCCATAACATACTTTACACTGTACAACATATTTTGTATATTTGCATATCTTTTATCAGAGCTTACTAAACATTTTATGCAACTAAGCCTTGCAAAGCCTTTTTATTCCCGAACCTCTGAATTCACTGTAAAAATATGGGGGAGATTTAGCAAACGGGTGTAAAGTAGAACTGGCTTAGTTGGTCATAGCAACCAAATACCACCTTTCATTTTTAACAGTTTCTTTGGAAAAAGAAAGGTGAAATCTGATTGGTTGCTATGGGCAACTAAGCCAGTTGTACTTTACAGAAACGAGATTCATACCTGGACACATCTGGAAAAGGAAATAAATTTGTGGCCACAGAAATCAGATTCAGCTCTGGATTCCGGGACAAAAGAATGAAGCTAAAACAATTTTTAGTGGATTAGTCCAATTTATTTTAATGGGGTCAATCCATGGCTTTTTCATGTAGAACATATAAATAATAGACAGGATACAGATGGATAGTTACCTAGCTTCTGAGCAATCTCCTCTTTCACTCCCATGGAGGATGCATTCCATACCCGGTCCAGCACTCGGCTTCCATACTTGTTACACGCTAGCTCCATGCAGTGAGCCTAGAGAGAAAAATGGGCATTGTTTTCGACACTGGATAATACTTATAGAGAATTACAGATTCTGAAAAAGTAAACTATCATCTAGACGACACAGGGACTTTGCAAGGACTCCAAACTCTTCACACTGGTTATTGGTTAGGTCTTAGCTCACAGAACCAACACAGATTAGAAAATATCTAAAGCAAAAAATCTCCTTCAACATCATCATGTAAAAACATGTCCCAGAGCTTTCATCTTCAGTGATCTCTCCATTTGGTTCTTCAAGAAACCCAAATTATCACAGAAAGAAAATTAAGCCGATACCTGTGGTGACACTTGTGAGTTTTGGCAGTTGCCCTGAGCAGTGGACCTAATACTGCAGGCTTACCCTTAGTTTCCGAAGAACTTTTTTCCTCTGTTTCTCTGTGATGGTGGTGCTGCTGAGCAGAGCATCAAATATGTGGCTCCCGGCCTGGCTACAAGCTACACTGTGGAGGTCTGCCTCTGTCATATTGGCCAAGCTGTGCAGAACTATGGTGGGATCTTCAAAATGGAGGAGGTGTTGCAGTAACATAGAACTATAATACTGCTCCTATGTACAAGAATATAACTACTATAATACTGCTCCTATGTACAAGAATATAACTACTATAATACTGCTCCTATGTACAAGAATATAACTACTATAATACTGCTCCTATGTACAAGAATATAACTACTATAATACTGCTCCTATGTACAAGAATATAACTACTATAATACTGCTCCTATGTACAATAATATAACTACTATAATACTGCTCCTATGTACAAGAATATAACTACTATAATACTGCTCCTATGTACAAGAATATAACTACTATAATACTGCTCCTATGTACAAGAATACAATATAACTACTATAATACTGCTCCTATGTACAAGAATATAACTACTATAATACTGCCTCCTATGTACAAGAATATAACTACTATAATACTGCCTCCTATGTACAAGAATACAACTACTATAATACTGCTCCTATGTACAAGAATATAACTACTATAATACTGCTTCCTATGTACAAGAATATAACTACTATAATACTGCCTCCTATGTACAAGAATATAACTACTATAATACTGCCTCCTATGTACAAGAATATAACTACTATAATACTGCCTCCTATGTACAAGAATATAACTACTATAATACTGCTCCTATGTACAAGAATATAACTACTATAATACTGCTCCTATGTACAAGAATATAACTACTATAATACTGCTCCTATGTACAAGAATATAACTACTATAATACTGCCTCCTATGTACAAGAATATAACTACTATAATACTGCTCCTATGTACAAGAATATAACTACTATAATACTGCTCCTATGTACAAGAATATAACTACTATAATACTGCTCCTATGTACAAGAATATAACTACTATAATACTGCCTCCTATGTACAAGAATATAACTACTATATACTGCTCCTATGTACAAGAATATAACTACTATAACATACTTGCTCCTATGTACAAGAATACAACTACTATAATACTGCTCCTATGTACAATAATATAACTACTATAATACTGCTCCTATGTACAAGAATATAACTACAACTACTATAATACTGCTCCTATGTACAAGAATATAACTACTATAATACTGCTCCTATGTACAAGAATACAACTACTATAATACTGCTCCTATGTACAAGAATATAACTACTATAATACTGCTCCTATGTACAAGAATATAACTACTATAATACTGCCTCCTATGTACAAGAATATAACTACTATAATACTGCTCCTATGTACAAGAATAATAACTACTATAATACTGCTCCTATGTACAAGAATACAACTACTATAATACTGCTCCTATGTACAATAATATAACTACTATAATACTGCTCCTATGTACAAGAATATAACTACTATAATACTGCTCCTATGTACAAGAATATAACTACTATAATACTGCTCCTATGTACAAGAATATAACTACTATAATACTGCTCCTATGTACAAGAATATAACTACTATAATACTGCTCCTATGTACAAGAATATAACTACTATAATACTGCTCCTATGTACAAGAATATAACTACTATAATACTGCTCCTATGTACAAGAATATAACTACTATAATACTGCTCCTATGTACAAGAATATAACTTACTATAATACTGCTCCTATGTACAAGAATATAACTACTATAATACTGCTCCTATGTACAAGAATATAACTACTATAATACTGCTCCTATGTACGAGAATATAACTACTATAATACTGCTCCTATGTACAAGAATATAACTACTATAATACTGCTCCTATGTACAAGAATATAACTACTATAATACTGCTCCTATGTACAAGAATATAACTACTATAATACTGCTCCTATGTACAAGAATATAAACTACTATAATACTGCCTCCTATGTACAAGAATATAACTACTATAATACTGCTCCTATGTACAAGAATATAACTACTATAATACTGCTCCTATGTACAAGAATATAACTACTATAATACTGCCTCCTATGTACAAGAATATAACTACTATAATACTGCTCCTATGTACAAGAATATAACTACTATAATACTGCTCCTATGTACAAGAATATAACTACTATAATACTGCCTCCTATGTACAAGAATATAACTACTATAATACTGCTCCTATGTACAAGAATATAACTACTATAATACTGCTCCTATGTACAAGAATATAACTACTATAATACTGCTCCTATGTACAAGAATATAACTACTATAATACTGCTCCTATGTACAAGAATATAACTACTATAATACTGCTCCTATGTACAAGAATATAACTACTATAATACTGCTCCTATGTACAAGAATATAACTACTATAATACTGCCTCCTATGTACAAGAATATAACTACTATAATACTGCCTCCTATGTACAAGAATATAACTACTATAATACTGCTCCTATGTACAAGAATATAACTACTATAATACTGCTCCTATGTACAAGAATATAACTACTATAATACTGCCTCCTATGTACAAGAATATAAACTACTATAATACTGCTCCTATGTACAAGAATATAACTACTATAATACTGCTCCTATGTACAAGAAATATAACTACTATAATACTGCTCCTATGTACAAGAATATAACTACTATAATACTGCTCCTATGTACAAGAATATAACTACTATAATACTGCCTTCTATGTACAAGAATATATAACTACTATAATACTGCTCCTATGTACAAGAATATAACTACTATAATACTGCTCCTATGTACAAGAATATAACTACTATAATACTGCTCCTATGTACAAGAATATAACTACTATAATACTGCTCCTATGTACAAGAATATAACTACTATAATACTGCTCCTATGTACAAGAATATAACTACTATAATACTACCTCCTATGTACAAGAATATAACTACTATAATACTGCTCCTATGTACAAGAATATAACTACTATAATACTACCTCCTATGTACAAGAATATAACTACTATAATACTGCTCCTATGTACAAGAATATAACTACTATAATACTGCTCCTATGTACAAGAATATAACTACTATAATACTGCTCCTATGTACAAGAATAAACTACTATAATACTGCTCCTATGTACAAGAATATAACTACTATAATACTGCTCCTATGTACAAGAATATAACTACTATAATACTGCTCCTATGTACAAGAATATAACTACTATAATACTGCTCCTATGTACAAGAATATAACTACTATAATACTGCTCCTATATACAAGAATATAACTACTATAATACTGCTCCTATGTACAAGAATATAACTACTATAATACTGCTGCCTATGTACAAGAATATAACTACTATAATACTGCCTCCTATGTACAAGAATATAACTACTATAATACTGCTCCTATGTACAAGAATATAACTACTATAATACTGCTCCTATGTACAAGAATATAACTACTATAATACTGCTCCTATGTACAAGAATATAACTACTATAATACTGCCTCCTATGTACAATATGGCCTCCTGTGATGAGGAATATGGACTGGACGGCAGGAAGGATAGCTCTTACTTTATGTTCAGAAGGTTCCTCCTCTTCCTCAATCTTGTAGTAAGTCTCATAAGTCAGAAGAGTTAGGAGAAGTGGCACACAAGTCACACGGCGGGAGGCTGGGGATGCGCAGTGGAAGGCCTGAGGAGTTGAGATAACTACTTAACACTGGATGTTATAGACGGACGTGGACCTGAGGTGGAGATCACTTACCTCCATGAGATGGGCGATAAACTCCTTCTGGTGACTCTCCAGCCTCTTGCAGGTTTCTGCCATGGTTGTGATGATCCCCATGTGACCTTTGGCTAAAACATCTTCCATTGCTGGTGACAGCTCCTCGAACAGAGATGAGAACTGAGGAAATAATAAGGGGAGACAGTCCTTCTAGTATACAGACAATCCCAGAAGTAATCTCAGAGGTCTTCTTTCCGTGTCCTCAAACAATCCTATACTAGCTATCTTGTGCACTCTGAACCTCTAATAGCTGCTTATTATAGAGATCCCACCCCAGAGCATAAATCAGGAAATTCTGCCACTGCAAAGAGTCAAATGCAAGTCAAGACTTTATCTAAATGTGACTGCACTTGTGACGTTTCAGACCATCATCAAACTATTGATGTTCTAGCTGAGAAAGAAGGTAGGATGGCTCCAGGACGAAGTGTGTCCACACTATTATCCGCTCTAAACAGGGCGGATACACTCCCTGGAGACATTCTTTCTTCCTTCTCAGCAAGAGCAGCAATAGTCTGATGAAGGTCCTATCAGACCGAAACATCACATGTGCAGCCGCATTTAATCTTGATTTACACTTGAATCTTTGGAGTGCCAGAATGTCCCAATTCAGAATTCCAGAATTACAGTAAAGACTGACACACAGGCAAAGCCTAAGGTGAAAGACCACGAATGTATACAAACCTATAAGTCATCCTTGGTCTACATAAATTGGACAGGCATTGTAATGGCCGCCATAAGTGGTTGTCACCAAGCTGCTGAACCCTGATAACTCAGACATGTCTGAACAGAATATGAAGGGGTGGGAATACTAACCAGCTTCTTGGTCTGGATGGCACGAATAAGTCTCTGCACCGTATAGTTGGCGATGGGATGAGCTGACAGCGCCTGAAGCTGGCCTTGAAAGTGGGCAGTAAAGAGGCGCCGCAGTTGTTTCTTCCCAGAAACCTCAAGAATTTTTTCCAGTAGGCGGCTGCTGGTCTCATCCTTCAGAAAAACCAAGAGGGCACTGAGAAAAAGAAAAAGGTCAGAAGGGGTTCAGCAGGGGCGGGCTCCATCTTCTACCTCATGGGCGGAGTAGGGCAGGGGATGGAAAGCAGTACAACCAATGGGAAGGCATCATTTAAATATTTCGCTTTAGGGTCATTCCCATACATCTAGTTCAAGGGTTCTCCAAGTAGAGTTTCCCAAGCCCTTACCTGCCATCTCCTGAGACATTCCTGGAGGACAAGAAGCTGATGACATCATCGCAGAGAGCAGTGCACGTGGACGGCGATTTCCTATGTAGGACCTTTAAGGCGGTCTGCATCCCCAGGCTGGCCAGTTTATGGGTGGCAAAGACTGGTGAGGGGGCAGAGCGAGGGTCAGTTGTGGAACTGAGAGGTAATGAGGTAAATAAAGGCGTGAGAAGAACTCACCTCCGATGGGACCCCTGAATAATGCGCTCATCTCCTGTAACTGCTGCAAGAAACTGGGTGGAACCTCAAACTCAGACATTACTGCAAGAGAGGAGAAACATGGAGGCTTAAAGGGACAGGACATACTCCAGTCACAAGTTTCTGCACAGTGATTGGTAGTTCCGGACTGGTAAAGCCACCATACATTCAGGTGTGCCACATAGAACCTGAGACTGGCCGGCATCAGGACCTGTGTGCAGGCCGGAGACCAGAAGAGAGGCTGGGGCCGAGGAGAGGAATGATTTAGGGGTCTGAATAATTTAAGTGTCTGCTCTGGCCTCTGGATTAACTGTGGGGTCTGAATTAATTCAAGGGTCCTGTTCTGGGTCGGAATTAGTTTAGGGATCAGGTCTGGGTTAAGTTTCTGTTCTGGGGTCTGGATTGATTTAATGGTCCTACTCTCGGGGTCTGTATTCACTTAGATGTCCACTGTAGGGTATCAATTCATTTAGAGATCAGGTTCAGGTTAAAGGGGTTTTCCGGGATTTTACTACTGATGACCTCTCCTCAGGATAGCTCATCAGTATCTGAGCAGTGGGGTCCCGGGTGTCAGACCCCCACCGATCGCAACAGTTTGAGAAGGTACCGGCACTCCTGTGAGCGGCCTTCTCAGGGGTCAGATCTAGAGTAATTTAAGGAGTCTAATCTGGGATCTGATCTGTGGGTTCTGAATAAATGGAGGGGTCAGGTCTGAATTAATTTAGGGGTCAGATCTGGATTAATTTTGGTTACTGATCTGGGGTCAGGATTAATTTAGGGGCCATATATGGGTAAATTTGGGAGTTTTGCTCTGGGGTCTGAATTAATTTAAAGGGTCATGTTAATTTAGGAATTGGAAAATTAGGGCCCTGGGGAAATTGTCTAGCGAGAAACCAGTCCTTGGTGCAAAAAAGGTTGGGGACCCCTGCCTTATGGCGATTATTCTTATCTCGGTCCCCGCACTGCCGCTTCTCCTCGTGAAGTGATGAAAACATCTGGTGACGGGGGAGCAGCCACTGGAAGGCGGGGATAGGCACATGGAGGGGGGGGGGGGGGATTGGTTTATATAGTCTTGGATAACCCCTGTAAATTCGTTTATGGGTCATGTATGGTTTTATTTAGGATTCTGATCTGGGGTCAGGTCCTGAATAATTTTAGGGAATTGATCTGGGGGCTCTGGATTAATTTAGGGGTCATGAATGGGTTAATTTGGGCTTCTGCTCTGGGTTCTGAATTAAGTGAAGGGGTCCTGTCCTCAGTTTGGGATTAATTTAGGGGGCAGATCTGAGCTCTAGATTAATTTTGGTGTCTGGTCTGAGCTCTAGATTAATTTTGGTGTCTAGTCTGAGGTCTAGATTAATTTAAATTGTCTGATCTGGGGTCTGGATTAATTTAGGAACAGCTCTGAATTATTGTAAAGGTCTGGATTAATTTAGGAACAGCTCTGAATTATTGTAAAGGTCTGGATTAATTTAAAGGGGTCTGATCTGGGGGCCTGAATTAAATTAAGGAGTCTAATCTGAGGTCTGGATTCATTTAGGGGTCAGGTCAATATGACTCTAGGAGTCCGATCTGGTTTCTGGATTAATTAAGGGGACTGCTCTGAGGTATGAACTTCCTCTGTATTGAAACAAACGGCTGCTGAACGTGGACATTCCCCGGACGTGTTTACCTGTGGACCCCTGACCTCCTTTCTTGGAGGTCTCCTGGTTGAGGATGGTCCCACTCAGCACTTGGAGCAGAGTCCGCACAATGAAGCTTCCATGTGTATTCTGGTTGTAGGGCAAGAACTTGCCCTTCACTTCCAGACAGAGACTCAGAATCAGATCCTCTAGACTGCTGCAGGGATCACCCTCATCATCCTCCTCCTCCTCCGTAGTTTTCTGGCTCTGAAGCCGCTCATACTGGAGGAGAGCAGTCTGAACCACGTGAGCGCCGCTGCGATGCCAACAAACCAGCTGCCAGCTCTTACTGAGGACTTCCAGGACTTGGCACAGCTGGGAGAAGGCTGCCACTGACAGCAGCTTCTGCAGGACAATGCTGCCAGACATGTCTGTGGCCAGAGCCAGCTCGTTCCCCTTCACCTCATTAAAGACGTTCCGGACAAACAGACCTGTGAAGAAACAGAGGAGAAATCACATACCCCCGGGACCTTATACACAATGGTACAGTCCATTCCACACACCGGGTGCCCCAAGGACATCTCTGGAACGAAAATGGAAAATTCTGCAAATTCCTAATAGACTTTATGTTTCCCTTCTTCTTGCTGTTAGTGAACGGGCCTGATCTGTAAACCTAGACAGATCTGATACTTCTCAGAGCTGAGGGTTTGCTGCACTTGTATCCAGTCTAAACTCTTCTGTAAACATATCAGCATCTCACAGAGGATGCACTACACCGGATGCAATTGTAACAAAGCCTCGGTTATAAATATATTAGACCCGTACAGGTCCTGAGCCTTTGAATGAAACTATGTTGCTGTTCAATGACATCAAGCAGAGGATCTTTAGCCCTTTCAGGAGCGGGCCATTTTCCGTTTTTTTTTGTTTATTATTCCTGGTCTTCCGGGAGCCATAACTTTTTTATTTTTCTGTTACATAGCTGCTTGAGGGCTTTTTTGCAGGACAAGTTGAACTTTTTAATGGCACAACTTATTGTGGCATGCAGTGTAGTAAGAAGCTAGAAAACAATTACAAAAGGAAAAGAAAATCATTTCAGACACAGTTTTATGGGTTTTGTTTTTACAGTGTTCCCTATGAGATAAAACTGACCTGTCCTCTTCATTCTCTGGGTCAGTACGATTACAGTGATACCACATTTATATAGTTTTATGGGTTTTGTTTTTACAGTGTTCCCTATGAGATAAAACTGACCTGTTCTCTTCATTCTCTGGGTCAGTACGATTACAGTGATACCACATTTATATAGTTTTATGGGTTTTGTTTTTACATTGTTCCCTATGAGATAAAACTGACCTGTTCTCTTCATTCTCCGGTCAGTACAATTACAGTGATACCACATTTATATAGTTTTATGGGTTTTGTTTTTACATTGTTCCCTATGAGATAAAACTGACCTGTTCTCTTCATTCTCCAGGTCAGTACGATTACAGTGATACCACATATATATAGTTTTATGGGTTTTGTTTTTACAGTGTTCCCTATGAGATAAAACTGACCTGTTCTCTTCATTCTCCGGTCAGTACGATTACAGAGATACCACATATATATAGTTTTATGGGTTTTGTTTTTACAGTATTCCCTATGAGATAAAACTGACCTGTTCTCTTCATTCTCCAGGTCAGTACGATTACAGTGATACCACATATATATAGTTTTATGGGTTTTGTTTTTACAGTGTTCCCTATGAGATAAAACTGACCTGTTCTCTTCATTCTCTGGGTCAGTACGATTACAGTGATACCACATATGTTTTTTTTTGTGTTTTAAAATAATAATTAAAAAACCTCTAGCTTTGCATCTGGATATTCTGGCCTTCATAACTGTTTTAGATTAAGTCTACGGAGCTGTGTGAGGCTCATTTTTTGCAGGGAATCTGCCACTTTAATTTGTTTCCTGTTACGTTGTTTCCTAAATGGGTAAATACTTTTATATTTTAAAAGTTCTGGCATTTTGGGACACTGTGGTGCAAATTATTTTTCTTTTATTTATTATTTTTTACTTTCTCCAACTATTTTAAACCCTTCTTGGGGGCTTGAATATGCTATCTTATGTTTGCTTCTCTCTTACATTACAATGAATTAGCATTGCAGTACATGGCAGATTCCCTATTTTCTTATTAAGCACTGCCACCTGCAGGGCTCTGTAAGAACTACAGCTGTAATAGCGTGGGACTCTTCAGAGAGATCCAGACTATTAACAGGAATTCATGATCTCAGCGTGGGGAAGCTATTCTGCCTCAGACGCTATGTGATAATGGACCACAGTATCTAAGGGGTGAAATGTCTGATCGGCGTTAATGTCGATCACAGACATTTGCCTCACGTCTCTGTTTAAAACAGCAGAAACCCGGCAGCTCTACGCCCACTGCACTCTCATACGGACGCAATTTTTCAACCCCGCACTACACGTATGGTGGCAGTACTGAAGGGGTTAAAACTGTGAGAAATTGAAATAGCAGAGATAATCCTCTGCTCAGCATTTGACCCTCCAGAGACCAGAACAGGGGATACACTCTACAACATCATGTGGTGAGGGTATCTTCATGACACTACTCCTTTAAGGGTGCCCTAGTAATGGAGGGCACTCGGGGTCCATCCAGTGGTAGCACCTCTCCGATCACTGTGCCCTGGTTTCTTACCCCGGTCGTCTTCCGATTCAAAATCTTGCTGTAGAGTTTCTCCTACTCGTCGGAAATACCCCACAGATTTGGGGTCTAGCCGGGGGAGTGGGCTGTCATGTGGACCTTTCTTGGCCTCTGTCTTCTGTCTTTTTGGTGGGTCTCCCTCCTGAGATGACGCCCGGTTCCTCTCGCCCTTCTGAGGTCTTTTCTTCCCTGTGAGTTTCTTTTGATCTGTGCCCATCGTCATGCCTTTAGTGTTGCCCCTAAAGAAAAAAAAAAAAGTGATGAAGGAAAACATCTAAAGCGCAGCTCCGGAGCTGTGTTACCAATATAAGGAATTGTCCTCGGAGGCCTGGTATCAAGCACCCATGGTTCATACCATTTATTACAACAGGAGTAGTGGCCTGGTATCAGGTACCTGTGGGTCATACTTCTTACTACAGGAGTGGCCGCATGGTATCAGGTACCTGTGGGTCATACTTCTTACTACAGGAGTGGCGGCATGGTATCAGGTACCTGTGGGTCATACTTCTTACTACAGGAGTGGCGGCATGGTATCAGGTACCTGTGGGTCATACTTCTTACTACAGGAGTGGCGGCATGGTATCAGGTACCTGTGGGTCATACTTCTTACTACAGGAGTGGCGGCATGGTATCAGGTACCTGTGGGTCATACTTCTTACTACAGGAGTGGCGGCATGGTATCAGGTACCTGTGGGTCATACTTCTTACTACAGGAGTGGCAGCATGGTGGGTCAAACCACAGGAATGGAATCCTGGTATCAAGTACCTGTGGGTCATACCACTTCTTACAGCGGGAATGGCGGCATGGTATCAGGCACCCGTTGGTCATACCACTTCTTGCTACAAATATGAATGCGTTTTTATTACTTTTGCAAAATTGTACATTGTATAAATGCTATCTTTATTATACATGATGCGGCACGGTGCAGGGTGGATTTGATTTGATTCTAACTGATTTAAATCACGATTTAAATCACTAGTCAGTAAGGCTTGATTTAAATCAGTGATTTAAATCAAAGTTTCTACCTAAACTAGTTCTTGCTACTTTAACATGCAAGTAGATGAAGATTTTTAGAATCACTTTTTATATTACTTTTTTCTCCCCAGTTTAATGGGTTAATCATTCATATTTGGACACCACTGTTCTGTTGTACTTCATTCGCGCCACCAGGCCTTGCATCTCTTTGTTGCATCGTTTGCATTTTGCACGCATGCCTGCCTTACCGATAGGCGAAGGAGCTTCATTAAAATATTCCCAAACTGGGTCTCTTTTACGGCCTGCTGCCATTATAAGGAAAGAATGTAATAAACCTCAAATCGTACACACAAACAGATCCAGACTTGTCTGTCTGTGGCTATGCTGCAGTATTGTGCTCAAAGTTTCACTTTCATTTTCTTGTCTGCTTGCCCCTCCTCCTCCTCACACTTAGATTCACATTCTTCTTGTGTTGTGCTGTGCAGATCTATTCCACTCCAAACAATCAGAAACATATTGTCTAACTTCCTGGACTTGGCACTGAAGTAAAACGAGCGTCTGTGATAATATAGGAGAGAAACTGCCCACTAATCCTACAGAAACCTCTGGAAGAGCATGGCATTGTGAATGTTACACATATGCAGCCTTTATTCTACTGAGTTAAACAACTCAGCTTTATCTCATGATGGAAGAACCTTTGGATGGTAAAATATTTTCCTCAAAAAGCAGTTTATTGAAAAAAATCCGATTTAAATCAAAAAAATCCGATTTTTTTGATTTTTTTTTAAAAAAAACATTGATTTTTATTCACCCTGGCACGGTGTGATATACGTGTTGTTTTTTAGTTTTTTTTTACCACTATTGTAAAAAAACAACAACAATTTTTACGGAAAAAAAAACTACTTTATTAACCCCACCATGCATTATCACATACACGTACTTGATGATGTGTGAGGGTATGTATGGAGCGGGCTGCTGCAGCAATCCTGCCGAAACCCGTCATTTAAACTCTGAGATACTGCGATCTCCACATCTGTGAGGTAAGGTGTCTGATCGGTTACCATGGCAGCCTGGGCCCTGCTGGAGGATGCCAGGGCTGTCATAGTAATCTGCCTGCTGAGCTCCGCACCAGGCACAGCTCAGCAGACAGAGCAGCAGAATCCTATTCACCATAATAGATCTCAGGTTCTAGTCCTTGATACCACATGTCCTGTAGTAAGAAGTGGACGACCAACAGGTACCTAATAGTCGAAGGTAAAGAAAAAAATAAAAAAGATTTAAAGTTTAACTCACCCCTTTCCCAATTTTACATATAAAAATATATATAAACATTTAAAAATAAACAAGTATTGCCGCGTCCGAAAATGTCTGAACTATTAAAATAAAAAAAATAAAAAATTTATGTGGAGTGAACACCATAAGGGAAAAAAAATTAAAATCACATGATTCACCAAAATTTTAATAACCGTGATGAAAATGTTGTACGTACCACAAACATGGTACCAATAAAAACTACAGTTCGCTCCACAGAACACAAGCCCTCACACCGCTCCCTGGACAGAAATATTTTTTTAATGCGCTGGTCGAGCAGTGACAGGCGGTCTATAAGGGTGAGCCTGTGGCGCAGTCTAACGCAGTCCTGCCCCTCTGTCTAGATGCCGCGGTCACTTTGGACAGTGGCACCCTGGGAGGTAAGTGACCAGCATCAGAGTTATGTCAGACCCCGGGAGGTCTCTTCAGGAACTTCATCGGATATACACACACTGCAACCTCTCTGGATCATACCAACTGACTACGATGGGGGGGTTTACAAGACGCAGGCCACATGCAGGTGACTGTGGAGCCCCTCCATGGTGAACGGACAGACAGACTATACCACTCATAAGACCACGATCACACCCCGCACCTCTCTGCCGTATCCAGCACCGGCCATCAGGCATCAATCCACATGTGCTTCCGGCCTGTGACGGTCGCGCTGTGATGACGTCGCCAGCTTCCTGTGCAGACTGATGACGTCTCCTCCCAAGAGTTCTAGTGTATGTGTCCGCAGGAGGCGGCTGCCGGTAATGGTAGTACTTGAGGAAAAAGGATGGCGCCTGCAGAGCTCAGCAACTTCTTTATGGAAGTCACACTTTAAGGCGGTGGCCAGGCTCCCTGCAGACTTGTACCACTGACAACCGATTTCAGGCCAGTCCTACACAGCTCACCATGGAGGCAGCGACATGCCTGGCAGGGGGCGGAAATATGTCACACCCGCCACATACTGAAAATCATAGGTGCAGTTTAGCAGTATGGGGACAGCTGCACTGTACTGCCACTAAGTGACGATGATGTCTGTACTGCGCTGTGGAATAGGTCAGCACTATAGCAGTGACTGATACTGATGGCCTCTCCACAGGTCTATATGTGACCACCTCTTCCAGGGGCAGTGACGTCACGTTCATCGGTCACAGCACTAATCACCATCCAATGAACAGCAGTGTGAGAGCACTACGGCCTCTTCCTCTACAGCTCCAGGGGTCAGACCACCACTGATCATCCTGAGGAGAGGCCATCAGTAACAAGATATCAGACAACCCCTCTAATGACCCAAACTTACAGCATCACAAATGCCTATCATGCTGGATGTTGGGCTCCTAAAGCCGGTGCCGATCTCTTCTGTTTCCTGCAGCAACAAGGCAGCGCGCTGCTCCTAGGGATCAACAGAGGTCTCAGAAGTCAGACTCCAGTGACCAAAACCTGATAAGTCTCTATGACAGTTGTATGAAAGGAGTAAGTAATGCTTGCCTGTTCTGAGGACAGGTCATCAATATCAGATGTTTGCTGTCTGACTCCTGCCACCCCCTAATGATAGCTGCGACCTCCTACTGGGGCAGTGACATCAGCTTCATCGGTCACATGGCCCAGGAACAGTAGCATCCCATTCAAGCGAAAGGGCCTGGATTGCAAGACCAAGCACTGCCACTATAACACGTACAGCGCAGCCAGAACTGTGCCGATTCACCAAGGAGCACACCACACACCGCCTCGTGAATATGAATATTATTTATTTACAATAAAAGATTTTTTTTCTTCAATATTTACAGCAAAACAAGACATGAAGGTAGAAAGCGGCATGGACAGGCGGCAGGAGGTGGACGCAGAGGGATCCGGTTTATATAGGTCAGAGCACTGTGAGGACATGCAAGTAATGGGGAGACAAGATAACGGGGAGTGTTTTCCCGAGCATCCCCTCCACCCAGCTGTCAGGGGCACTCGGATTATATTAAACCCCCCCAATTCTCCTAGCGAAGATAACACATAACGGAAGCCTGGCCCACAGTCACAGGGTCCCCAATGATGGTAGTGATGAAAAGTATAGCAGGAAAGGGTCCGACAGGTAAACCAGCACCAGTCGTAGCCCGAAGAAGGAGTTTCCCTTTATCAGACTTAGGCTCCATTCACACGTCCGGTTTTTCTTTCCTGATTTGATCCTGATTTTTTTCAGGAAACATTGAAATGAATGGATCCAGATCAGGAAAGAAAAACAGGACGTGTGAATGGAGCCTTACATTCCTCTTTAAGGAGGACAGGAGACTGCAGACAATGGTAAAAAAAAAAAAAAGGGAGGGGGGGGGGGGGATGTGATTTTACCGATTTACCCCTTAAAAGGGTGTGATCCCACCTCATATAGGGATAGCATAAGAGTAAGCTGGTGGGGGACCTTCACAATCCTGAGAATGAAGGGGACACAGCTCTACCGCTCCAGAACCGCCCCCCCTTCTTTCTCAGAATTGGTGGGGGTCCCAGAGGATTCTTCCCTACTGATCACATGGTAGGGATACGTCATTTTAATAGACAGTACCACCCCTTTAAGAGGGTTGAGCAACTTGCTAAGAGATAACCCATCTCTGGACGACTGATGGCTGGGACCCCCGCCCGCTCCAGATCAGGGGCCCTGTGTGATTGTGAAGAGCTGCACTCTGTACCACAGAGAATACATGGAGCTAGCACTATTCAGACAGGGGAACAGGACCCCCATTTTCAGGATCAGTGGGGGTCCAGCAATCAGAGGATCAGGGTGCGGTAAAAGCTGAGCTGCAGCAAAACCGAAAATGTGAAGGAACAGCGAGAATCTGCAGAGGAAGGACGAGCCCAGCATTACAGCATGAAGAGATGGATCCCGTATGTATCTCTCGACCTGCTCCTGCCGGGCCGGTGAGCGTGGTGTGAGCACATGCCGAATTATTGCTACAAGTCACTGGGAGGTAACCAGCGCACTAAGGAGCCATCCAAAAAGGCATCTGTTTGGCCCGCGGCTGGGAGGCGGGATACTGGTAGCCTCCGCTCCACCCCGGAGAAAAGGACCCTGAACTCTTGTGCCCTCCGTGCTCCTCTTCCTCATCAGACGAGTCTCCGGCGTACGACACCAGGCCGAAGGTTTTGTCAGCCTTTAGCTTCTTGGTAGGACTTTCTGAAACGAGAAAGAAAAGCACAAAAAACAAAAAGGGGGGGGGGGGGGGAGGAGGAAATATAACGCCAGAACGAGAGATACCCGCATCCGTTAATTCATGAGAAATAAACACATTAGTTGGAAACCAGATTGTAACAGGGGTCCCCCCAGGCGGGTCACGTGTCCGGTCGACCACAGAGCAGGCACGCGGTCCACAGTCATGGAAGAGAAGAGAAAATGGAGAAGAGGGGAAAAAAAAAAAAAAAGACACAAAAAATACAGAAATATGCAGTTAGAGATGAGGCCTGAGTCACTGTGCCAAGCTGCCCCACACCCTCTGCATCAGCGTCTGACAGGGTGGCGGGGGCAGAGTTATACACGCAGGAGCCGCTCATGTCATAGGATCCTGCAGCTTCCGGGGCGATCGGTACATGACGCCGGCAGAGCTCCTGCCTACAGGACCAGCCGCGCTCACAACACTCACCGTCTGCACCTTCCAAGCTCCGCGCGCTCCCTCGCTCCTCTGGGCTCTTCTGCATCGACACTGGTAACCCTGGCGGGGGCATCAGCTGCCTGCGGGGGAGGAGGATGAAGACCGCTCAGAAAACACCAATGCTGGATGGAGCCCGCAGCCCCAGTCTGATTTTTCTGCTTCTATTCATTATATTTCCAAGATGGTGAATGGAAACCTTCTTTACGCCCAGACATCCCCTTTAAGCATTAGTCAATATATGGTGACTGCAGCCTAAGTGTCCAGGTGGAATCCAATTTTCAGGACCCAGAGTGAAGGTGAGCCTGGGTGAAATCCTGCACGGCTGACGTGTACGCCCGGTACATGCACACCCTGCGTCACATGCAGGACTTCAGCCGGGCTTGTGAGGATCAGGGTGCGGCCTGCTCGACTCCAGTGCCTCCAGAGGTGAACAGCCCGGAGCACAAAGCCTCTGACCGGTTTCCTAGCAGGGGTCTGCACACAGCCTCCCGGTTCTCACCTGTCCCTCTCACGGTCCTTGCCGGGGGCGGGGTCTGGTTTAGCGGCAGGAGCGTCCATCTTGTTCTGGCCCGGGAAGCCTGTACCTAAATTAGTCATATGAATGGGTCCATGCTATGAGCAGAAAAATACACAGTAGCATTATTAGCAATTCTACAGGCGGGGGTCATCTCCTGCTCCTCATTTATCAGCCCACTACTGCTGCATCGGGGGTCGGCAACAGATTCTACACTAAAGAGCCACCTGAAAACCCCCCACCCCAGGACAAAATGACAGAGGGGAACCCCTGCTTGACACCCCCTCTATGACCCAAAAGAAAGATGCCTTCAGTGGCCCCTAGCTGGCCACAGCTTCCCCCGGCATTATCAGACCTGCTACATGAGTGCAGAGGGACAACCATGTCCTGCTGAGTTGTCAGACAGAGGAAATGGCGGGAACAGAAGGGTTAAAGCACCTGGTATCCCAGCAGACCCGAGTCCTGTTCCTCAGGCAGCTCTTCTGTAAAACGCCTTTTCTGACCTTGAGAGGTTAAGCACGGCGCCGGCTGAGGTGCAGAGGAGGGTTTAGCAGGTGCAGCAGGAACATACGGACTAACAACAGGAGCCTGGAAAAGAAGAAGAGCAGAGGACAATAAAGAGAGCTGCTGAGAGTGAAAGACCATCATCTGTATTACTGATCCTGAGTTACATCCTGTATTATACTCCGGTGCTGTACTCACTATTCTGCTGGTGCACTCACTGTGTACATACATTACTTATCCTGTACTGATCCTGAGTTACATCCTGTATTATACTCCAGAGCTGCACTCACTATTCTGCTAATGGAGTCACTGTGTACATACATTACTTATCCTGTACTGATCCTGAGTTACATCCTGTATTATACTCCAGAGCTGCACTCACTATTCTGCTGGTGCAGTCACTGTGTACATACATTACTTATCCTGTACTGATCCTGAGTTACATCCTGTATTATACTCCAGAGCTGCACTCACTATTCTGCTGGTAGAACCCTCATCCTATAGTCACTTACTGGAATGGCGGTCACCGGGGGCTGCACTTGTGCGATTGGATAACTTGTAGGTACAGGGGGTACAGGAGCAGGCATGGTGGGCATGACAGCTGGTACAGGAGGCACAGGGGTGCCGACTGGCACAGGGACCACATATGGCACTTGCACTGGTTGCTGAGGAGGTATGGGTGGCACCACTGGAAATCCACTCTGGTAGCCATTTGCTGCATAGTATGGCGGCTGCTGGATGGGCACAGCGCTTATCGGGGGAGGCTGGACATACCCTGAAAGAGAAGAGTGCAGGTATTAAAGGGGTCCTCCAGGAAACTTGTGGGGCTGACAAGTGTAGACCCATCAGTCCTGTTACCCCTGCAGCCTCTCTATCCTCGGGGGTGTATGGCACAAGACGGACTCTTATAGGTCTCAAAATTGGGGCCCAGAAGGAGATTAGGGGGCCAGGTACGGGGTATATCAGAAATTAAGCAGCCTGCTGCTCCTCGGACACTATTTATAGAGGTGAGGGTATGGCGGCGACTGCCAGGGTAAGAGCACATCCTGAAGCATGTGAGCTAGGATTACAAGTGAGAGGAGCACATACCGGGCAGAGGGGCCACCGAGCTGATCTGATTGACGAACCTCGAGTACTCCGCATGAACCTGAGGGGGGAAAAAAATAAAAATACTACAATGTACTCCATACTGAAAATATCTGAGATGGAACCCTGAGATGACACTGTCCTGGTCATGTGACAGTTACCAGCGCACTCTCCATCACAAGCATGAAGTGGCCCCACTATTCCAGCCCCCCACCCACTGAAGGCTGTAGAATGGCGCAGTCAGCCGTGGCTCTGCCTGGTAGCACGGCTGCTCTCTGACCATACACTTCCTATAGGAGGGCAGTATCAGCGGAGCCTCACTCCACAGACTCCGCTTTCTTCACCCTCCATTACCCGCGGCCGGCGAGGTGCGGTCACTTACCGTCTGCAGTAGGTTCTCGCACAGCTTCTTGGCCGCTGCCAGACCTTCAGGCTTTGGGTGGCTGTGGAGAGAGGGCAGAGAGGCTTAGACTTTCACCCCCAAAGGTACCCTCCCCCATGTCCATTAAGCCCCCAGGGTCAGACGCACCTGATGTAGATGTACATGGGCTCGAAAGCTTCCCGCCCAGAAGCCGGCTCGATGCACCCCGAGCCCTTCCCTCTCAAGAAGACTTTGGCTCCGGTTTCCATCTGGATGTGCTGAAGGTAAGAGCACCCCGGCCCCTCCACCTTCTCCTTCACATTGAACGTGGCCACGGCGTGCTCCAGCCCCACAAACAGCTTGTCCTGGACGTAATGCAGCTGCAAGGGGGACAAAGGAGAGTACTTCATGTCCTGACTCCGACTCCCAGCATCCCTAAGTCAGCTGCTGAGAGTGACATCACGTTCCTCCTCACAGGCCTATTCAAGTAAAGGGGACTCAACTGCAATACCAAGCACGGCCACTAGACACTGGATGGCGCTGTGCTTTGTATACTTGACCTATGACCTGGGAGTCCACCTCACCAATCAGCTCGATGAAAGCAGAAACCTGACTGTCGCCATTTTAGCTGTACCCCACACATACCCCAGACTGGAAGGGTGGCTTAGGAGGAGCCACGGGTGGTACCGGTGTCACAGGGGCCGGCTGGTGATACACAGTCACGGTGGCGCCATTAAAAGTGGGGCTGGAGCCGGTGGCGGCTTTGACGACTCCATTGGTGATGATCTCCTTGATTCGATTCACAGCTCCTGTGGAGAGAGAAGAGCACGGAGTAGTCCACGGAACGGGGGCGTGCATGTGACCCCCCCAGTGACATCATAGTCCACTTACTGTCCACAAGCTCCCGGGTCTGGCCCTGGACGTGTAGATAGAGCGGCCGATCTCTGCCAGAACAGAGGGGAAAGAGTCAAAGGACAGAAGAGCGATGTACGGGAAGTGGGCGTGCCACCACCAAAACTGAAGAGCATATCCAGATTACCCCTCTAAGGGGTCCCTGAGCCGAGGACAGCCCCACGCCCAGTCGGGAATACATACCCAGGCCCCACTTTGGCTTTCTCCTCCGGCGTCATGTAGCGCCCCCTGGTGGACACAGCGGCCCCGCTCAGCCGGCTGATCTGCAGGGACAACAGAAATGGTGACAAGCTCTTCTTACCCCCGAGCTAAACGTCAGAGAGAAGGCGACCAACCTCGTCCTGCGTCTGCCCGCGGGTCAGCAGGTTCCGGCAGGTCAGCGGCACGTCGTTGATCTCCACTTCGGCCACCACCAGGTCATCTTTGCTTTTGGTCGCAGATGGTGGTTTCCCGGCTACCGGGACCTAGAGAGTAAAATAAAGCGTAAGACGCTTCAGCTGCAGAGAGCCGGTAGCACCCCTTGGCAGTGCCGCCCTCACCTTGTCCGGGGCACCCTGGGCAGGCTTGATCTTCCCCTTCGCCATCAGCATGGCATTGATCTTGGCAGCCACAGCGGCGGCCGCGTCGAGGGCCCCAGAGGGCGCACTGACTGCCTCGTTGGTGCTGCTCGGTAGCTTCTCCTCTGCGGGCGGCATGTACATGGTAGCACCCACAGTTGGTATCACTGGCATCACCCCCGGGAGGAGGAGAGGGGCGGCTGCAGGGCCCGGCTGGTCCCATTTGCTTCTCCGTCTGGAAAGGAACAATAGACTTATACTGGCAAATACAGACCCCCAAACCCTGACTGCACCCACATACTGGAGCCTCAGCACCCGGGGACCCCACTGTACCCCAGAACCTGCCCCCTATTATACATCGATACCTAGCAGGCTCTATCAAAGTGGTCGGACAACTTACCACGGGACTCCTGCGTCTTATATGCCCCCAACCTAAGTGACGGCCCGTGGTTCGCTGTTCACACCTGGGTCTTGTTGGGGCAGCCCCCATCAGAACGGGCGTCACATCGCTATCACCCCTTGTACCGCCTGAAAACCCAACCGGGCAACATGTCTGCACCAAAGAGAATCCAATGTCTCTGACCCGACGTGAAGGTTCTGGAGGAGGCGGGGCAATGACAGCCAATACACAAAGTCTACTTTCCATTGTTTTCCACGGAGATTAGCGGCAGCGCTTTTTTTTTTTTAGCATATTAGCAGGCTTCCCCCCCATTCACTTTAAAGGGGTTTTCCAGGATTTTACTACTGATGACCTCTCCTCAGTCCGACACCCGGGACCGCCACCGATAAGCTGTTTGGTAAGGTACCGGTACTCCTGTGAATACATTGTATAGCGGCTGTGCTTGGTATCACTTGAATGGGGCTGAGCTGCTCCTAGGCCACGATGAACGTGAGGTCACTGGCCTAGGATAGAGGATAGGTCATCAGTAGTAAAATCCAAAAAGTGCAGCCCATCTGTCACCCAACCCCTGATCTACCTCTATACTAAGCACCTTCACACCAGAACCTGCCCCAAAACCTAACACCCCACTCCGTTACCACGGCAGCCACTCACCTCAATAACCATGCACCCCAGAAGCCGCCCACCTCGATAGCTGGCACACTACCCCACCCCCAGCGCAGACACCTCTACTGGCCCCCCTCACTATACACACCGCACTTCCTGGTGGGGGCCTCCCCGCTGCCGTCAGGCCTAGCTCCGGCCCAACCAGCTCAGCCGGGGCTCTGCCCCCTCCAGACACCGTACGCCCCACACTATCTGCCCGGAGAAGCTCACCCGCCGGTCTGAGCGCTCATCGCTGACATGGCGACCGTACAACTCTCCGTCTTCTGGTCGTTCTCCAGGCTACGTCACGACGCACGGACGTCAATACCACACCTACACGTAACGCCAATCGAGTTCCCAGGACGGCCTAATTACGTCACATGGGTGTGTCCATTCGGTCACGTGCTTCTACTGCTCCTGTAGTCCCGCCTTGACGTACTGCTCCGATTGTCTAAACCGGAGGGGAAATAGGCTTCCATAGCAACCAATCAGAAATCAGCTGTTATGTTCTAACCTGCGCTGGAGAAATGTAAAATGGATTCTGATTGGCTGCTTGATTTTTTTTTTTTTTTATAACTTTATTGTTTTCTGAAGAGACCAACATCTGCCACTACACATGGCTCTTTGACAGTGGCCATTCTTTTATTCCCTGCAGAGACGTTGTTATTTGAGGCCTGGGGTTGTCGCTGTCAACCGCCATGTGTGGCCCCATAGAAATGAATTGGTCAGTGAAAAAAACGGATAGCACATTGACCAAAAATACAATTGCGTCATTACATAGAGGGTGCAGTGTGAAAATGGGGGCATGGGCTCACAGAAAGAGTGTGTTACGCAGAAAAATCACACCACACCATTGCTTTTCCCACAACGCTCCCAATAATAGCACCTCTACAATGTATAGTAATAAGCCACATCTCTCAAAAACGACACTCCCATTTTCCTGCCACATGAGTATCCTCCTGTGAAGGGCTCTCCCAGGCAGACATCTCTGAGGAGGACCAGTGATCCAACAGTATGGTCCCTAATGACTTAAAGGGGTTTTCCAGGAGTTAAAGGGCTTGTCCATATTCCTTTGGAGAGTGATCTGTAATATAGAATAGATGATCACTTACCTGACACATCTCGCTCCGTTTTCCTGTGTGCAGCAATGACCTAACATTGACAACATGTCACCAGCCACCGAGACCAGTGATTGGCTGTGGTGTTCACGTGTTGTTGATGTGATGTCACCGCTACACCCAGGAAAGTGGAGGCAGCCTCCAGAATCGCCATTACCAGGGCTGACAGTTACGTATCGCCATCCTGGGGCCCCTGAACTGTCCATTCTCAGCTCAATCTCATGGCTTTTGTGGTACCTGTAATACCAAAGGCAGCCACTCTGCCAGGAATGGCGCTGTGATTGTATAATATGAAGTGGCTGCAGTTCTCACCCTCTTCCAACAGAAGAGTGGGACCCCCACCAATAAAACAATGATTTATCCTATATAGAATTGTAGTGCCCAAGTGTGACCAACGCTCCATTCAAATGGGGGCCATGAAACCGCCCCGATATTCTGATTGTTGGGGGTCCCAGTGATCATTCATCACGTATGGGGTCAACTCCTTTAAGGGATTGTCCAGGATTGACTTCAATTGGATCTGTGAAGGGAAGCACACTTATTTAGTACCTGCTCCCTGATGCCCACTTCTGGACACCCTGTGTGTATCGCTGTCTTCGGTCCTTCATGTAAACTTCCTGCGTGGACAGGGTCACGTCACTGTCACAAGTCACTGTGGTCACCTCTGCCACTAGTCTTTGGCTGCAGTAGGGCACGTGACCCCGTCCATGCAGGACTGAAGACTACGGTGGAACCCAGGGTGTCAGAAGTGAGCACTGGGGAATAGGTAAGTGCAGCAGGTCGGATATAAATACATTCTTCTGAACAACCTGCCAGTGACCTCCATCTGCCCTGAAGTGGTGCTGGTGTTCAGTAGTGGATGTAAATCATGTCCGTTTAGTTGTGTCTATGGATAAATGGGCATACCTTCTTATAGTAGCCCCACCCCTCTGTTATCTCTTCTGTGGTCATTTCCTATAAGTTAAGGTACGGTCTAGGATGGGGGGGGGGGGGGGGGGGGGGGGGGTGTAGGCCGTTAGAGTTTTCAATGGCACCTAAGATCTCCATCGTCCTAGGACAGATTGTGAATTATCTGGATTCTGAGGCACGAGGCACACCCCACCTCACACTGGAGATCCGGGAGGACATGGCAGCCTACTTTCCTTTTGTAGGCCCCTGAATTCACCGCCCGGCGGTCTCCTCGGAGCTGGAAGAAGAGCCATAGAAATGTATGAATGGACTCTGTTTTCCCACACTGACTCACAAAAGCCGCCGGCCCCCAAAGTGAAAGAAGGATAAGGGGGGCTCCCCATCAATTTCCAAGGGGCCTGGATGTGTTTCCTGGGCACCGGATATCACTGATGCCAATGAGCAGGCAGGCACACGGGGGGGCGTCTGCCTCAAGACCAACATCAGTTCCAAATTTTATAGAGATGTTTTCTCAGTTTAATCTGTTCCCGGGAAAGCTGGGTGACAACAAGATGGCCGCCACGGAAATAGAAGTAATGGTAGCCAAGGGTCTGGGGGAGCACCTGTGTGTGCTCCCTGTATGCAGCCGCCATGTCTGCTATTATTATATACATTGTATGAGGTAACATACCTTTACTTCAGCATCTATGTGCTACATGACACGACTAAGCTATAGTGGAGGGGGGTGTGTCCTCGGAGCTGCAGGTCAGGAGATAATGGGAAGTTTGAGTATTCAAGACAAGTGCACTGAAGCTCTGCCATGCGTGTCAGCGGAGACATAACGAGAACGGACAGCAGTACAAGGCGGTCTCCAACTCAACTACAACTCCCACCATTTCCTGGCCAGGATGGAGAGGCCTAGTGTGGGATGAGCCCATAGCAACCAATCACAGCAAGTCTTTTATTTTTCAAGACCACTGTAGGAAATGAAAGCTGTGCTGTGATTGGTTGCTATGGGCAACAACAATGTTCATTTTATAACTCCCCGTATATGTAGCATCATGTGTATGTGGGGGCCCCTGTATGGCTGCCTCTGTAGCCTGTGTTTCCGATCTCTGCTTGCCGAACCAAGGAGACCAATGGCATGTTGTAACTTACCGGGGCAAAGACAATGAGGTGGCACCTGGGGCAGGGACAATGAGGAGGCACCTGGGTCAGAGACAATGAGGAGGCACCTGGGTCAGAGACAATGAGGAGGCACCTGGGGCAGGGACAATGAGGAGGCACCTGGGGCAAGAGACAATGAGGAGGCACTGGGTCAGAGACAATGAGGAGGCACCTGGGGCAGAGACAATGAGACAATGAGGGGCACCTGGGGCAGAGACAGACAATGAGGAGGCACCTGGGGTAGAGACAATGAGGAGGGCACCTGGGGCAGAGACAATGAGGAGGCACCTGGGGCAGAGACAATGACAATGAGGAGGCACCTGGGGCAGGGACAAGGCAAGAGAGGCACCTGGGCAGAGCAGAGACAATGAGGAGGCACCTGGGGCAGAGACAATGAGGAGGCACCTGGGTCAGAGACAATGAGAGGCACCTGGGGCAGAGACAATGAGGAGGCACCTGGGGCAGAGACAATGAGGAGGCACCTGGGCAGAGACAATGAGGAGGCACCTGGCAGAGACAATGAGGAGGCACCTGGGCAGAGACAATGAGGAGGCACCTGGGTCAGAGACAATGAGAGGCACCTGGGGCAGGAGACAATGAGAGCACCTGGGCGACAATGAGGACAGAGACTGAGGCACCTGGGGCAGAGACAATGAGGAGGCACCTGGGTAGAGACAATGAGAAGGCACCTGGGGCAGAGACAATTGGGGCACCTGGGGCAGACAGTGGGGACACCTGGGGGACAGACGGACACCTGGGGCAGAGACAATGAGGAGGCACCTGGGGCAGAGACAATGAGGGGGCACCTGGGGCAGAGACAGTGAGGGGGCACAGACAGTGAGGAGGCACCTGGGGCAGAGACAATGAGGGGGCACCTGGGGCAGAGACAATGAGGGGGCACCTGGTGCAGAGACAATGAGGGGGCACCTGGGGCAGACACAATGAGGGGCACCTGGGGCAGACACAATGAGGGGGCACCTGGGGGCAAGACACAATGAGGGGCACTGGGTAGAGAAGTGAGGGGACACCTTGGCAGAGACAATGAGGGGGACCTGGGGCAGAGACAATGACGGGGGCACCTGGTGCAGAACAATGAGGGGGGATCTGGGGCAGAGACAATGAGGGGGCACCTGGTGCAGAGACAATGAGGGGGACCTGGGGCAGAGACAATGAGGGCACCTGGGGCAGAGACAATGAGGGGGGCAGAGACAATGAGGGGGCACCTGGGGCAGAGACAATGAGGGGGCACCTGGTGGGGCAGAGACAATGAGGGGCACCTGGGCAGAGACAATGAGGGGCACCTGTGCAGAGACAATGAGGGGGCACCTGGGGCAGAGACAATGAGGGGGCACCTTGGGGCAGAGACAATGAGGGGGCACCTGGTGGAGCAGAGACAATGAGGGGGCACCTGGTGAAGAGACAGTATGGAGGCACCTGGGGCAGAGACAATGAGGGGGACCTGGGGCAGAGACAATGAGGGGGCACCTGGGGCAGAGACAATGAGGGGGCACCTGGGGCAGAGACAATGAGGGGCACCTGGGGCAGAGACAGTGAGGGGGCACCTGGGGCAGAGGACAATGAGGGGCACCTGGGGCAGAGACAGTGAAGGGGGCACCTGGAGCAGAGACAATGAGGGGGGACCTGGGGCAGAGACAATGAGGGGGCACCTGGGGCAGAGACAATGAGGGTGCACCTGGGGCAGAGACAGTGAGGGGGCACCTGGAGCAGAGACAATAACGGGGCACCTGGTGCAGAGACAATGAGGGGGGATCTGGGGCAGAGACAATGAGGGGGGACCTGGTGCAGAGACAATGAGGGGGAGACTGGGGCAGAGACAATGAGGGGGCACCTGTGCAGAGACAATGAGGGGGCACCTGGTGCAGAGACAATGAGGGGGGACCTGGGGCAGAGACAATGAGGGGGCACCTGGGGCAGAGACAATTAGGGGGCACCTGGGGCAGAGACAGTGAGGGGGCACCTGGTGAACAGACAGTATGGAGGCACCTGGGCAGAGACAATGAGGGGGGACCTGGGGCAGCGACAATGAGGGGGCACCTGGGGCAGAGACAGTATGGAGGCACCTGGGGCAGAGAAAGTGAGGAGACACCTGGGGCAGAGACAATGAGGGGGCACCTGGTGAAGAGACAGTATGGAGGCACCAGAGGCAGAGAAAGTGAGGAGACACCAGGGCAGAGACAATGAAGGGGCACCAGGGCAGAGACAATGAGAGGGCACATGGGATACAGACAATGATGGGGGCACCGAGGGGGGATCTGGGGCAGAGACAGACAATGAGGGGCAGAGACAATGGGGGCAGACAGACAATGCAGAGACGACGGGGGCTGGGCAGAGACAACGAGGGGGGGAGGGACCTGGGGCAGGCACAAGACAATGAGGGGGGACCTGGGGCAGAGACAATAGGGGGCACCTGGGGCAGAGACAATGGGGGGCACCTGGGCAGAGACAGAGGGGGCACCTGGTGAAGGACAGTATGAGGCACCTGGGCAGAGACAATGAGGGCACCGGAAGAGACAGTATGGAGGCACCTGGGGCAGAGACAATGAGGGGGCACCGGGGCAGAGACATGGGGGGACCTGGGGCAGAGACAATGAGGGAGCACCTGGGCAGAGACATGAGAGGCCACGGTGAAGAGACAGTGGCACCTGGGGCAGCAGACAATGAGGAGGCACCTGGCAGAGACAATGAAGGGCGGTGAAGAGACAGTATGGAGGCACCTGGGCAGGACAATGAGGGGCACCTGGGCAGAGACAATGAGGAGGCACCTGGGGCAGAGACAATGAGGAGCACCTGGGCAGAGACAATGAGAGGGCACCGGTGAAGAGACAGTATGGAGGCACCTGGGGCAGAGACAATGAGGGGGGACCTGGAGCAGAGACAATGAGGGGGCACCTGGGGCAGAGACAATTAGGGGGCACCTGGGGCAGAGACAATGAGGAGGCACCTGGGGCAGAGACAATAAGGGGGTACCTGAGGCAGAGACAATGAGGAGACTTATAGTGCTCCAGTAGTTACAATGCCTCCTATAGTGCCCCCAGTAGATATATAATCTTCATGTAGTGCCCCCAGTAGTTTATAATCTCCCTATAGTGCCCCTAGTAGTTATAATGCTTCCTATAGTGCCCCAGTAGCTATAATGCCTTATATAGTGCACCCAGTAGCTATAATTCCTCCTATAGTGCCCCAGTAGTTATAATGCCTTCTATAGTGCTTCTAGTAGTTATAATGCCTCTGATAGTGCCCCCAGTAGTTATAATGCCTTCTATAGTGCTTCTAGTAGTTATAATGCCTCCGATAGTGCCCCCAGTAATTATAATGCCTTCTATAGTGCCCCAGTAGTTATAATGCCTTCTATAGTGCTTCTAGTATTATAATGCCTCTATAGTGCCCCCAGTAGTTATAATGCCTCCTATAGTGCCCCAGTAGTTATAATGCCTTCTATAGTGCCCCCAGTAGTTATAATGCCTCCTATACTGCTTCCAGTAGTTACAATGCATCCTTGCATCCTTTACTGCTTCCAGTAGCCATAATGCTTCCTATAGTGGCCCCCGTAGTTGCAATGTCTCCTGTAGTGCCCACAGTAGTTTATAATGCCTCTTATACTGCTCCCAGTAGTTACAATGCCTCCTATACTGCTTCCAGTAGCCATAATGCTTCCTATAGTGGCCCAGTAGTTACAATGCCTCCTATAGCTGCCCTTCCAGTATTTACAATGCCTCCTATAGTGCTTCCAGTAGTTACAATGCCTCTTATACTGCTTCCCAGTAGTTTACAATGCCTATACTGCTTCCAGTAGAGCCTCCTATACTGCAGTAGTTATAATGCCTCCTATAGTGCTCCCAGTAGTTTATAATGCCTCCTATAGTGCCTCCATAGTGCTCCCAGTATAATCTGCTCCAGTAGTTACTAATGCCTGCTGCTTCCAGTTAGTTATGCCTCCTATACTGCTTCCAGTAGTTACAATGCCTCCTATACTGCTTCCAGTTACCAATGCCTCTATATAGTAGTTACATGCCTCCTATACTGCTTCCAGTAGTTACCACCTATATGCTCCAGTATACTACTGCTTCCAGTAGTAGTATACAATGCCTCCTATACTGCTTCCATATGCTTTCCAGTTGTTACAATGCTCCTATACTGCTTCCAGTAGTTACCATGCCTCCTATACTGCTTCCAGTAGTTACCATGCCTCCTATACTGCTTCCAGTAGTTTATGCCTCCTATACTGCTTCCAGTAGTTACACCTCCTATACTGCTTCCAGTATGCCTCCTTACCATGCCTCCTTATCCAGTAGTTACAATGCCTCCTATACTGCTTCCAGTAGTTACAATGCCTCCTATACTGCTTCCAGTAGTTACCATGCTCCTAACTGCTTCCAGTAGTTACAATGCCTCCTATACTGCTTCCTATAGTAGTTTACAATGCCTCCTATACTGCTTCCAGTAGTTATTGCCTGCCTATACCTAGTTATGCGCTCCAGTAGTTACTGCCTCCTATACTGCTTCCAGTAGTTAAATGCTGCTTCCAGTAGTTACAATGCCTCCTATACTGCTTCAGTAGTTACAATGCTCCATATACTGCTCCAGTAAAGTTACCATCCCTCCAGTATACTGCTCCCAGTAGTTATAATGCCTCCTATACTGCTCCCAGTAGTTATAAT
>ONZH01021642.1:0-37585 GCA_900303285.1 Rhinella marina | reverse complement strand
CTTCAAACCAGCAAGTGATACGTGTTGCTATAGGAACAGTCAGGTCTGATGGTCTCATGAGATGTCCGGCTTATAGTATATTCTCATCACACACATCACACACCAAAACAGTTGTGGATAAAGGGAAGTATCTTAAACAAGAACACGCTTTTGATAGTCTATGTAAAGGGGCTCTACCGTTTCAGTAAATAAAGGTTAAGCACTGCATAGTGAAGAGGTATACAAATACTTTTATCAGTTATTCAAGGAAACCTTCATTGGCACAATTATTTTTTTCCTCTCAGCTTTTAACCTTTAGAGTATTTTCACCCACAACTTTTTTTTCTTAAAGGGGTATTGCTGTAAGGTGACAATTTTTGAAAAGCTGCATTTGACCCAAACAGAACCCATACCTATACATATAACCAGAGCTTCAATTTACCTTGCAATCCATTTGTCTAGCTCCTGTGTGAGCCTGCAACACACTGAGAGTATCATGGCTCCTGATCTTCCCTCACAAAACTACAATCCCCACAATCCCTAGCTTTCCTGCTGTGAGTTTCTGCTTGATCTTTATTGATTGGCTGCTTGATATACAGTCTAGTCACGTCCCCTGTACTCTACACACTGAGCATGCTTGACCTAACAAAAGCTCAGAACTACAGGTCGGTGCCATGGTAATTTATGAGGAACACAATGGGTAGCAGAGGAAGAAAACTACTTTTATAACTACTGAACGGTGAAATTTGCATTATATTTGGTAATTATTAGAGATGAGCGAGCATACTCATCCGAGCTTGACACTCGTTCGAGTATTAGGGTACTCGTAAGTGCTCGCTACTCGGACGAGTATCTCGCCATGCTCGAGGAAATGGCATCTCCCGCATTTTGAATTTTTGGCGGCTATAAACTCAGCCAATCACAAGCTAGGAGACTCTGTGGTACACCCAGCATCACCTGGGGCCCTTACATGTCGATAGCAGGGGTTGGCTGGCCTGATCAGATGACCCTGGACTATACTAGTGACTGCCCGCGGTGCTCGGCTCAGTCGCTGCCTGGACGCCATTAGGGACAGATCTGCAGTGTGATACAGGGAGAGTGATAGGGTGTTCTACTAGATTTGTGTTAGGCAGGAGTGATTCTAAAAGAACCCAACAGCCCTTGTTAGGGCTACAAGACCCTTTTTTTTATCTGCTTGTGGCTGGGCTTGCTGGAACTAGTAGTGCAGCTACCGCCATATTTGCAGCATTTTGCAGGGAGACTGGAAAAAGTTTATTTTTTGGCTCTCAGTGACACACATCCATTTCAAACAGCTAAGTGGGACAATATTTTTGTTTTTCATTGAAATAGGCTCAGTCTGCAGAAGATTTTTTTCTGTCTAACTGATAGATAGTGGAAGGCACAGTGCAAAATCCTTTTGTTTGCTCTCAGTGATACAAATCCATTTCATACAGCTGTGTGGAACCATTCTGTGTGTCACAGTTCAGCTGTCCAGTCACCACAAACCACAATCCGTATTTTCTGTCCAGGTGACCGATACTGTACGTCACGTAATCAAATATGGTCTTTTGCTCTCACTGATACAGCTACATTAGAAAAATCTCTGTGCGACATTTGTCTGGGTTGCACTTAAGCAGACAAGTCTGCCTAATCTAATAGTTTCAGTGTAATTGCTCCATACTGCACGGTACGTAATCAAATACGTAATTTTGCTCTAACTTATCCACCTATATATTAACTTGTTCAGATTGAACAAGTTTGTGGGTTTCAGTACAGCAGGCCCATTTTTTTTTTTTATATATATATAATACACTTATATACAGAAAATGTTGAACCCCAGGGCTAAGGGTCGAGGACGAGGGTGTGGGCATTCAATTACTGCAGGGGGCAGAGGCCGTGGTCCTGGGCAGGGTGAGACAGTACCTGCTGATGAGGGAGCAGGGGAACGCCGCAGAGCTACACTCCCTAGCTTCATGTCTGAACTTACAGGGACACGTGGTAGAGCACTGTTGAAACCACAACAGTGCGAACAGCTGATGTCGTGGATTGCGGACAATGCTTCAAGTAATTTGTCCACCAGTCAGTCTTCCACGCAGTCCACCCACGTTACCCAAGGGAGCACTCCTCTGGCTCCTCCACCTCAACTTCCTTCCCCCCAGTCTGCCCCCTCCCAGGAAAATTTGGAATGCGATCCGGCATACTCTGAGGAACTGTTTTCTGAACCCTTCCCAGAGTCACAAACCACTTCTCAGGTTGCTGCTGACCTCTTTCCCGATGCCCAAGTTTTCCAACTGTCACAGTCTGTGGGTGATGACATTGTTGACTTAGTGGAAGAAGTGTGTAAAGAGGTGTCGGACGATGAGGAGACACGGTTCTCAGACAGTGGTGAAGTTGTTGTCAGGGCAGGAAGTCCGAGGGGGGAGCAGACTGAGGAATCGGAGGATGACGAGGTGACTGACCCAAGCTGGGTTGATAAGCCGAGTGAAGACAGTGCTTCTGAGGTGGAGGCGAGTGCTGCACCAGAACAGGTTGGAAGAGGCAGTGGTGTGGCCAGAGGGAGAAGCAGGGCCAGAGCTGGTGCATCAGCAGCAACTGTTTCAAGTAGTGAAGCTCCCGTGGCGAGGCCTAGATGTTCGCAAGTCTGGAGGTTCTTTAAAGAAAGTGAGGATGACCGACGGACTGTGTTGTGCAACCTGTGCCACACCAGGATCAGCAGGGGTGCCACCACTACTAGCCTAACCACCACCAGCATGCGCAGGCATATGAGTGCTAAACACCCCACTCAATGGAACCAAGGCCGTTCACCACCTCCTGCGGGTCACACCACTGCTCCTTCCCCTGTGTCACTCGCTGCCTCTGCTAGTCAACCCCCTGCCCAGGACCCCGGCACGAGCGCCTCCCGCCGGAAAACCACACCTTCACCTCCACGATCCTCCACAGTGTCCACTAATGTGTCCCTGCGCAGCGTTCAGCTTTCTTTACAGCAGACGCTGGAGCGCAAGAGGAAATACAGTTCCACCCATCCCATATGCCCAAGCCCTCAATGTCCACATCTCCAAATTGCTGAGCCTGGAGATGCTACCCTATAGGCTGGTAGAGACCGAGGCCTTTCGCAACCTCATGGCGGTGGCTGCCCCTCGGTATTCGGTCCCCAGTCGCCACTATTTTTCCCGATGTGCCGTCCCAGCCCTACACCAGCACGTGTCACAGAACATCATCCGTGCCCTGACCAACGCTGTTTCTGAGAAGGTCCACCTAACCACGGACACGTGGACAAGTGCTGCCGGGCAGAGACACTATAAATCACTGACGGCACGTTGGGTTAACTTGGTGGAGGCTGGGACCGAGTCTGACCCTGGGGCCGCTCATGTACTGCCCACACTGAGGATTGCGGGGCCTACCTCGGTCACGGTCTCTCAGACGTACTATGCCTCCTCCTCCGAACCCTCCTCCTCCACTTCCTTCTCCGAATTACCATCCGTGGGCACAGCGCCTTGAGCTTAGGTGACAAAAGGCACACCGCCAAAGAACTATTACAGGGCATCACGGCGCAGACCGATCTGTGGCTGGAACCGCTGAACCTCAAGCCAGGCATAGTTGTGTGTGACAACGGGCGTAACCTGGTGGCGGCTCTGCAACTCGGCAGACTCACACATGTGCCATGCCTGGCCCACGTGTTCAATCTCATAGTTCAGCGGTTCCTCAAGACATACCCCAATCTGTCTGATTTGCTTACCAAGGTGTGCCGCATCTGTGCGCATTTCCGCAAGTCGACCACAGATGCTGCCACTCTCAGGACAGCGCCGCCTACAACTGCCCACTCACCGACTGTTGTGCGACATGCCCACACGATGGAATTCGACATTAAACATGTTATCCAGAGTTTACCAGCAGCGCAGAGCGATTGTAGACTGCCAGATGTCAACTTCCACCAGAACTGGTAGTCAGGTCAGTCAGATTCCTCAAGTCTACAATGAGGAGTGGACGTGGATGTCTGATATCTGCCAGGTGTTGACCAACTTTGAGGAGTCAACACAGATTGTCAGCGGCGATGCCGCCATTATCAGCCTCACCATCCCGCTGCTTTGCCTGTTGAAAAATTCACTGCTCAGCATGAAGTCGGAAGCTTTGCGCTTGTCACAAGACACGGTGGAGGAAGATACGTCGCTTGATGACCAGAGCACCCTCCGGTCTGTTTCTCAGCGCGTATCGGAGGAGGGGGATGAGGATGAGGACGAAGAGGAGGAGAATGTCGGCGAGACAGAAGAGGGTACCAGTGCTCAGTCCTTATTAAATGTGTGTTGAGCGTGTATGGGCTGAAGAGGAGGACTTGGAGGAGGTGGAGGAGGAGGAGGAAATGGAGAGTCAGGCCAGTGAGCAGAGGGAATTCTTGCATGTTGGGACTCTGGCGCACATGGCAGACTTCATGTTAGGCTGCCTATCCCGTGACCCTCGCGTTAGAAGAATTTTTTCAAACACCGATTACTGGGTGTTCACTCTCCTGGACCCATGGTACAAGCAGAACCTTTCCACTCTCATCCCTGTAGAGGAAAGGAGTATGAGAGTGAATCAATATCAACAGGCCCTGGTGCACAAGCTGAAACAATCCTTCCCATCTGACACCGCTAGTGACAGAGGGCGTGCTACTGTGGGCCAAGTAGTGGGGGAGAGTAGGCGAGCAGGCAGCTTGTCCAGCACTGGCAGGGGAATGCTCTCCAAGGCCTTTGCCAGTTTTATGTCACCCCAGCAAGACATTGTCACCTGTCCCCTGTCTCGGCAGAGTAGGGGTGAGCTATACAGAAAGATGGTGAGGGAGTACCTAGCTGACCATACCAACGTCCGGACCGATCACTCTGCTCCATACAACTACTGGGTTTCAAAGCAGGACAAGTGGCCTGCCCTGCCACTAGCGTGTTGTCAGAGCGGGTATTCAGTGCAGCTGGTGGCGTCATCACCGATAAGCCTACACGCCTGTCAACTGACAGCGCTGACAGGCTGACGCTTATTAAAATGAACAAAGCCTGGATTTCACCGGAATTCAAATCTCCTCTGGTTGAAAGCAGCTAAAGATTAACATTACTTATGTATCCGATTCCTCTTCTCTACTCCTCCTACTCCTCCTCCTCCTTGTCGTCTTTGCCTAACGCTGACCCAAAACGCAATTTTTTAGAGGGCCAACTGGCACTCTTTTACGACAATTTTTCCGGAGGGCCCCCTACAGGCACTTTCTCCAAACAATTTTTCCGGAGGGCCACCTACAGGCCCTCTCTCTAAACAATTTTTCCGCTGTGTCAACTACAGACACTGTAAAACAATGTTTCAGGAGCGTCAAACAGACAGTCCAAAACTATTTTTCATGAGGCACAAGTACCGACATTTAAAAAAAAATTTTTTGCTGAGGGTCGACTTTATGTACTCCGCAAAGAAAAAAACTTTGAAGGCTCAACAAAAGCCATTTCACTGCATTCTCAGTCAGACCAAGTCATTTGTTGTGAAACTGCCATGCTGCGTCAGGCTAAATTTTTGGGTGGCTCACCTGCTACCTCATCTAACTTGGTCACTTGTTGGTGTCACCGCCATGCTGTGTCAGGCTTATGCCTGCATCGTGTGGCTGGGGATAGGAGAGCAGTGCCAGCATGGGCATGGGTGATGGACCTTTGTTGCACCTAGTTGGGTGCTTCCCTAACATGTGATGGGCATGTGCCTCGCCTTTCTTGGTCTGGGTGAGCACAATTGCCATGAGGGTAACCACCAGGCTGTTGCAGGAGAATTTGGGGTAATGGTGGGATTAGGCAGCCTCAGAGGCATCCATGCATGCTGCCCCTGCTGTTTCCTGTCCATTTCCGTGGTGTTTCCATCATTTTCTGAGGTTTCCAGGTTTTCACCCAGCCTTCCCTAGGCGGAGCCTTGGTCCCCTGCAAAAAATGCTCGAGTCTCCCATTGACTTCAATGGGGTTCGTTACTCGAAACGAGCACCCGAGCATCCGGAAAAGTTTGTCTCGAATAACGAGCACCCGAGCATTTTAGTGCTCGCTCGTCTCTAGTAATTATTGATGATGAATTAGTCTAAAACATAAGTTATATTTATGGTAACAGGAGTACCCCTTTAAGCACTGCATTTTTTGCAGCATTTTTCTGAACTTTTGTTTGTCAAAAAACCCACTGTGACCAGATATTGGTTGTACGTCAAAAGGGAAATATATAATGCATTACATACAGTGAGGGTTTTTTTGTGCAAGTGGCAATTTTTCAAAGAACAGCTTGCTCTAGGGGTGGCAGGCTTTCTTTTCCCACAGACTTCTCTATAGTGCTACCGTGTTTCCCCGAAAATAAAACAGGGTCTTATTTCTTTTTTTTCTCTGAAAAAAGGGTTAGGGCTTATTATCAGGGTAGGTCTTATTTTTGCCCCCACTGAATATATACCAGTATTTCTTTTTTGCCCCCACTGAATATATATGTCATTTTTGGCCCCTCTAAATATATACTGGTATGTCATTTTTTTGGCCCTCGGGCCCCTGTGCACACACAGACAAAAATATACTTACCTCAACTCCGCTCCGGACTTCTTCTTCTCACCCAATCCTGTCATCCGGCGTGTGCTGCGTCATCCCGTCAACCAGCGTGATCCAGCGAGACCCGGCACTGAAGTCACGTCTAGCGGGATCATCACAGGGGAGAGGTCTTGCAGCGCCGGATAGGGTATGGGTATAGGGGTGTGTATAGGTAACTAACTGCGCAGTGCTGAGTGCTATAGTGCACAGCATTGCGCAAGTAGCGCCACCAGCAGAGAGGCCCTGACTGGCCATTAAAATCACTTGCGGGCTGCGCCCAACCCTCCCCCGGGCCTGGACCTATTCTCAGTGTATCCTCAATGTACCTAGGGCTTATTTTTGGAGTAGGGCTTATATTTTAGGCCTACTCAAAAAACAGGGCAAAATAGCACTAGGGCTTATTATCGGTGTAGGTCTTATTTTCGGGGAAACAGGGTAGAAATGTGGTGAAAAATATGTATGAATAGAAAACACTGGTAAAGTCACCAAAGGCTCCAATGCAACTTGTTTGGAAGCTGAATGCATATCTAACCTGATTGTAGACATCAAGTGTCATTTTCTGTGGATCAGAATGATGTTTTGCTTGTCAGATGCATCTTCCTGTTTGTCAATCTAAACAGTCAGAGTTCATGTGACAAACTGATCTGTGACCGGAATCGTCTCAAGGACATAGATCCTCGTTCCCCTACAATTATCTACTTAGAGAAGGCATTTGGATATGAACGTGATAAAACACTGATATTATTTCAAATACTGCTTTAGTGGTGACACTTTTGTAGAATTCTTAAGCTTCAAGCCGTCTAGGATCACAAAATACACAGTCAGGGTGTCAAATCATTATCTGAACAATGAAGAATTGTAGAAAATATATTGTTTTAATCAGCATGATCAACCTTACCAGGCAATATTCTTGGTTTAATAGGGATGAACATGCTGTCAAAGGAACTTTAAGGTTACTTTAAACTAAAATTCCTCAGTCCTTTTCCATGTCAGTGTTACCCAGTGTTTTACCATTTAGTATGTACTGGTGACTTGCATTATTCCTTCCCATGTGCATAACCTTACATTTGTCAGTGTTAAACCTCATCTGCCACTTCTCTGCCCAAGCCTCCAGTCTATCCAGATCCATCTGTAGCAGTGCACTGTCCTCTTCTGTGTTAATTACTTTACACAGTTTAGTGTCACCTGTAAAAATTGATATTTTACTGTGCAAGCCTTGTACAAGATCATTAATAAATATATTGAAGAGAATAGGGCCCATTACTGACCTCTGTGGTACCCCACTAGTGACGGTGACCCAATCTAAGTATATATAATTAATAACCACTAGTATTGAGCGACTCAAAGTATCCAAAGTGGACTTTGATACAAATTTCAGGGAAAATTTTATTTGTTGCAAAGCCGAATTTCCTCATGCTTCATGGTAACTAATCAATTTTGTCTGAAATGGCGGTAAAAAAAAATCATACTCATCTCATCCAGCCTCTTGGCGCTCAAATGGATAAAGTGGGTATTTTTTTTTTTTTTAAACGATTAACCCCTGCAGCATCAGAGGGGTTCAATGACAGGGGGAAGGGGGGGGGCACAAAGCCATTCCCCATCATTGCACCTGCCACTTACAAAGAAATGTGCTACTTGACAAAGTAATTTGTCACAAAGCCATTTTCTTTGTGAAATTTGGAGTAGCAGTCGAATCGAAGTTTTGTAAACTTCGCTCATCTCTAATAACCACCTTGGTGTCTTACATTTAGTCCTTTTTCTACTGCTGAAACAGGCATAGAAAAGGATAAATAAGACAGGCATGCTGTCCTGTCCCCTTCCCTTTCCTGCCCACACCACTCCTACTTGTAGACCTGGCATAAGTGGGGAGAAGTCACAGATTGCTGCACAACTAGCTGTATAATAAAAATCTGGAAAGTGTGGCATGTATTTATATTCAGCCCCCTCTGTAAATACTTTGTAAGACCACCTTTCACTGCAATTACAGCTGCAAGTTTTTTGAGGTATGTCTTTGCACATCTAAAGGCTGATAATTTTGCCCATTTGTCTTTGCAAAATACAGTACAGTAGCTCAAGCTCAGGCAGAGAGCATCTGTGAACAGTAATTTTTAAGTCTTATCACAGATTCTCAATGGACTTTAGGTCTGGACTTTTACTGTGTCATTCTAACACTTGAATATGCTTTGATCTAAACCATGGATGCTCAACCTGCGCCCCTCCAGCTGTTGCAAAACTACAACTCCCAGCCCTTATAGCTGTATGATATTCTAGGAATTGTAGTTTTGCAACAGCTGGAAGGTCACAGGTTGGGCATGCCTGATCTAAACCATTCCATTGTAGCTCTGGCTGTATGTATAGGGTTGCTGTCCTGCTGGAAGGTGAACCTCAGCCCCATTGTCAAGTCTTTTGCAGCCTCTACCAGGTTTTTCTCCAGGATTACCCTGTATTTAGCTCTATCTATCTTCCCATCAGGATATCTTCCTCAGGATAGGTCATATCTGACACCCAGCACCCCTGCCGATCAGCTGTATGAGGAGACAGCGCACACAGTGTGCACATACAGTCTCTCTTCCTGCTTGCTGCTGCTTTGCCATAGATATAGCAGCAGCAGCACCAGGAAGAGAGACGGGAGACGTCACATGCACACTGCGCACGCCGTTTCCTCATACAGCTGATCAGCGGAGATGCTGATGTCAGACTACCGCCAATCTGATATTGATAACCTATCGTGAGGATAGGTCATCAATATTAAAAGCCTGGAGAACCTCTTTAACGGCCTATTCATGCCAAGTTTTTGACACCTTTTTAAAACTGGCAACACATTTTCTATGTGCCAATTCTGTCCTTTAATATCAGAACTAATGGTCTGTCTATTAGATTACATACTGTAATTCGGTTTATAATAATGTAACTTTATTTTTGTAATATTGTAACTATTTTAATATTTTGTATTTACATTTACTGTTGCATTTTCTGCTATGTATAAGGCTTGCTACTTGCGTAAAATAGGATGGTCACAAGAACTACTCTTACAGTATATATAGAGTATTCTGGTACTAATAATAAAAAGATAAACTCGGACTAAAGATTAAAAAGCAATAACATTTCAGCAACAAAATACATGTAAGCTTCCTCATAGACTAGCCTGATCCTAAGTCTATGCCATGAGCACATTATGCCTTCGACGCCTGGCTGTACTGATATGGACATGTTTTATAGTAGCTGTTATCACCGGAATATAGCATACATTTCTAAGGCTCCACTCCTTACTATTCTCATCATTCTGCCACTGCATCTGCCTTCTGCTCCTTTTTTTATTTCTCCATCTATATATCTGATTCTACCAAGGAAATGAAAAGCAGAGGTAATATGCTACACTTGTCTTAATCTCCTGAACCATCCAGCACATCAGGAATTGCCTGGCCGTGCTAATAGCTCACTGAGGTTTGCAGTTCAACCTGAGTGGAGAGGTGACAGAACGAGGAATAAAGATTAACTGTTTGGTTTTCCCTTCACGCTGCTCTCTCCCAACCTTCCCTCAACACAGACACAATCAATGCCAAGCGACAAGATATCTTGCATGGTCAAACTCCATTCCTCCCTCGTTTAATTCTTGACTTGTCATTCCACTTATTATTCATGTATTTAAGCTAGCAATAAAACCCAGGATAGAAATCTATTTTACAATCCTAGCTGCCTTGTGTTTGCTGCCATGTCCTTTAACAATTCATAGAGTTAAAGTTTTAAAGTAGTGTTATATGATTGGCCAAAATCATTCAACATATGTGCCATGTTTTTTACTCTTACTATTGCATAAGCCCCACATCCAAACAAGAAAGAAAAGGATCCTCGGGATCCAAACAATAAAATCAATAATTCTTTATCACATCTCTTTAAAATGTACAGCAGTACAGTGGCTTCCATGCCATGACCAAAGGTGGTCTGTTTCATCTGAAAAACATTGGAATTTTGCTGCTGTACATTTTAAGCCCTATTCACAGGTATTTTTGGTCTGCATCTGATCCACAATTTTAGTGGATCAGATGCGGACCCATTTATTTCAAAGGGGGCTGCAGAAAATACAGAGAGCACACAGTGTGATGTCCGCATTCGTATGTTCATTCCGCAGTCATGCAGAAAATATATAACATGTATTATTCTTGCCCGTTTTGCGAGTCCACAAAAAAACGGATATAACCCGGACGTCATTCATATTTCTTGCAGATCCGCCTTTTGCAGACCACAAAATACACATGGTCCTGTGAATGCACTCTAATGCAGCAGTAGTAGCAGCAGTGACCTGTTCCATTCACAAGTCTGCCCTGAAGGGGAGTTTGCCAAAATCTCCTCTGAGGGTGCAAAACACCTTGTGGTCTCAGACATTGATGACATATCACTAAGATATACAATAAATTTAGAAAAGGTGCAGGTCACACCTCTGGTACCCACTCCAATCTCCAGAAAGGGTCCCCTGAAGTGATGGGAGAGCAGCAGTGCATGTGCGGCCACCCTATGTTTACCCCTATGAGAGTGTAAAAAATAGCCAGCTCAGCAACACTGCATTTGAAAAGTCTTCAGACCCTTTTGGGTTTTTTTCACGCTTTATGTTGCGGCCTAGTGCTACATTTTTTTAAAAAAAATCAAGTTTTCCACTATCAGTTTGCATTCATTATCCTTTAATGAGAAAGTGAAAACAGAATTTTAGAAATATTTTCAAATTTATTAAAAAGGAAAGACTAAAATTTCACATGGACATATGTATTTAGCCATGAGGAAGAAAGAACTGCCTATATAGTACAGAGATATGATCGAGTGGAAGCTCAAGACTGGAGAAGGGTATAAAAAAATTTCTGCTGATCTGAAACTTCCCAAGAGCACAATGGCCTCCATTTATTAAAGGGACTCTTTCAGCTCCAAAAATAGAGTTATCAGTCTGTAGTATAATTGGTGCTGATTCAGATTATGTAATTGTTATCTTCATACTCATCTGCATTCCAACACTGTTCTTCCACAAACCATCAGTAAAATTCATTGAGAAGACTACTCTTTGAGTCTTCTCCATTATGTGTATGAACACGGAGTCCTCTCAATACATTTTACTGCTGTTTTGTCAATGCAATTGAGTATGAAGATAAAAATGACAAAACCAGGGTCTGTACCAGGGTCTGTACCACCTAGACTATGCACCTCTTACTCTAGTATGGGATATGTTTTGGAGGTGACAGATTCCCTTTCAAAAGGAAAAACTAAAATTTCACATGTAAATAAGTATTCAGACCATGTAAAAACCAAGCCACAAGGAGAAAAGAACTGCCTGCAGAGCACAGAGACATGACTCAGTAGTAGCACAGGGGTGGAAAAGGGTACAACAAATTTCTACTGCACCAAAAGTTCAAAAGAGCCCAAAAGCCTCCATAATTGTTGTATGGAAGAAGTTTGGAACAAGCGGGACTCTTCTTAGAGCTTGCTGCTCCACTAAACTAAGTAATTGGGGAACAAGGGCCTTGGTAAGAGGGGTGACCAAGAACCCAGTGGACATGCTGCCTGAGCTCCAAAGATCCTGTGCACAAATGGGAGAAACTTCCAGAAGGTCAACCATCACAACAGCACTCCGCCAATCTGGGCTAAAAAAAAAAAAAACTAAAGCTAAAACAAACTAAAAAACTAAAATCTGGGCTGAAAAACTAAGTATTCATAAAGTTTTCTATGACACTAGAAATTTAGCTCTGAGGGTCTTCAATTTCACTTCATCATCTTTGAGATGTTTCTGCACCTTCATTGGAGTCCACTTGTGATAAATTCAGTTACGGTAATTGGACATAATTTGGAAAAACACAGCCCTTTCTATATAAGTTCTAACACCTGACAATGCATATCAGCGCCAAAACCAAACTTTGAGGAGGAAAAAACTTCTTGTAGAGCCCAGAGACATGATTGTTTGGAGGCACATGTCTGGAAAAGGTTACAAAACATTTCTGCTGCATTGAAAGTCCCCAAGAGCCGAGTTGCAGAGTTGGAACAACCAGGACTCTTCCTAGGGCTGGTGGCCCACACCAAACTAGTAATCAAGGGCCTTGGTAAAACAGCTGACCAAGAACCCAATGGTCACACTAGCTGAACTTACAAAATCCTGTGTCCAGATGGGAGAAACTTCCAGAAGGACAATGATCACCAATATGGGCTTTATGGCAGACTGACCAGAAAGAAGACTCTTCAGTAAAAAAAAAAAAGTTTGCCAAAACAAAACAAAGAACCTAAATTACTCTCACACTGTGAGAAACAAGATTCTATGGTCTGACCAAAAACAATATTGAAACTTTTGGCCTTAATTCTAAGCATCATGTCTGGAGGAAACTAGGCACTACACAATAATATCCCTATAGTGAAGCCTGGTGGTGGCAGCATCATGCTGTAGGGGTATTTTTCAGCAACTGAAACAGAGAGACAGATCAGAGTTGAGGGAAAGCTGAATGGAGCAAAGTACAGCGATATATTTAATGAAAACCTGATCCTGAGTGTTCTGGACCTCAGACCAGGCAGAAGATTTACCTTCCAACAAGACAATTACCCTAAGCACATAGCCAAGACAACATAGAAGTCAAATATGGACAACTCTGTGAATGTCCTTGTGGTCCAACCAGAGCCATGACTTGAACTCAATCAAACATCTCTGGAGAGACCTTAAAATGACTGTCTGCCAATGATCCGCATCTAACCTGACAGAGCTTGATAGAATCTGAAGAGAAGAATGGAAGACTGGAGGCTGTAATAGCTGCCAAAGGTGCTTCAACTCAGTGTTTCGTAAAGGGTCTGAATACTTGAATGAATTCTGCAGTCAATGTACAGTCATGGCCAAAAGTTTTGAGAATGACACAAATATTATATTTTCACATGATCTGCTGCCCTCTGGTTTTTATGTGTGTGTTGTCAGATGTTTTTATCACATACAGAAATATAATTGCAATCATATTATAAGTAACAAAAGCTTATATTGACAGTTAGAATGAGTTAATGCAGCAAGTCAATATTTGCAGTGTTGACCCTTCTTCTTCAGGACCTCTGCAATTCTCCCTGGCATGCTCTCAATCAACTTCTGGACCAAATCCTGACTGATAGCAGTACATTCTTGCACAATCAATGCTTGCATTTTGTCAGAATTTGTAGGTTTTTGTTTGTCCACCCGTCTCTTGATGATTGACCACAAGTTCTCAATGGGATTAAGATCTGGGGAATTTCCAGGCCATGGACCCAAAATCTCTATGTTTTGTTCCCTGAGCCATTTAGTTATCACCTTTGCTTTATGGCAAGGTGCTCCATCATGCTGGAAAAGGCATTGTTGATCGCCAAACTGCTCTTGGACGGTTGGGAGAAGTTGCTCTCAGAGGACATTCTGGTACCATTCTTTAATCATGGCTGTGTTTTTAGGCAAGACTGTGAGAGAGACGATTCCCTTGGCTGAGAAGCAACCCCACACATGAATGGTTTCAGGGTGCTTTACAGTCGGCATGAGACAAGACTGGTGGTAGCGCTCACCTCGTCTTCTCCGAATAAGCTGTTTTCCAGATGTCCCAAACAATCGAAAAGGGGATTCATCAGAGAAAATGACTTTACCCCAGTCCTCAGCAGTCCACTCCCTGTACCTTTTGCAGAATATCAGTCTGTCCCTGATGTTTTTTCTGGAGAGAAGTGGCTTCTTTGCTGCCCTCCTTGAGACCAGGCCTTGCTCCAAGAGTCTCCGCCTCACAGTGCGTGCAGATGCACTCACACCTGCCTGCTGCCAATTCTGAGCAAGCTCTGCACTGCTGGTAGCCCGATCCCGCAGCTGAAACACTTTTAAGAGATGGTCCTGGCGCTTGCTGGTCTTTCTTGGGCGCCCTGGAGCCTTTTTGGCAACAATGGAACCTCTCTCCTTGAAGTTCTTGATGATGCGATAGATTGTTGACTGAGGTGCAATCTTTCTAGCCGCGATACTCTTCTCTGTTAGGCCATTTTTGTGCAGTGCAATGATGACTGCACGTGTTTCTTTAGAGATAACCATGGTTAACAGAAGAGAAACAATGATGCCAAGCACCAAACTCCTTTTAAAGTGTCCAGTGGTGTCATTCTTACTTAATCATGACAGATTGATCTCCAGCCCTGTCCTCATCAACACCCACATCTGTGTTAATGGAGCAATCACTGAAACGATGTTAGCTGGTCCTTTTAACCCTTACACTCCCAGCGCCGTACATGTACGGCGCTGGGGCGATGCGGGCACATGGCGCCCGCTCGCAAGTGCAGCGGGCGTCCTGGCGGGCAAGTCTCTGTTGTTTCTAACAGCAGAGACTTGCCGCTACTTACTATATCGGCGGCGTCTTCCTGGGCGTTTAGATGCCGTGATCACACGTGATCACGGCATCTAGTTGCGTCTGAACCCGGAAGCGTTCGCTTCCAGGTGATGTACAGACACCCCGTGTGGCCAATCGGGGTGTCTGTACACCATATGAAAACTGTAATCCTCGTTGGTGAGGATTACAGTTTTCAAAGTGCAATTCTTATTCTGGCCACTAGATGGCAGGCAATGAGCAATTCCTGGATTTCTGAGTCTAGAAAATCCCTGATTGCTCATAAAGAAAAAAAAAAAAAGCCACAATATATCAGCCCGTATTTGAGCTTTCAAATAGTAAAAAAAAATTAAAAAAAAAACGTTATAAAAAAAAAATATAAAAAATAAAAAAGATATAAAAGTTCTAATCACCCCCCTTTCCGTATAATTAAAAAATAAATACCTAAATAACAATAAATATAGACATCATGGGTATCACCGTGACCAAAAACACCCATACTTTTAAAATATAAAAAAAAATTCCAATACGTCGAATTGTGTGGCGGAAAAAAGCGTCCAAATGGCGATTTGCCGTTTTTTGTCGCTTCTTTTTTCTAAAAAAAATTAAATAAAAAGTGATAAAAAAGTCATACACACCCCAGAATGGTATCAATAAAAACTTCAGATCGTCCCGCAAAAAATGAGCCCCCATACAGCTCTGTACACATAAATACCAAAAAGTTATAGGGGTCAAGATATGACAAGGAAAAAAAAAAAAGGGCAACTTTCTAATTATTTTATCACTATGAAAACGCAGGAAAAACTATACATATTAGGTATTGCCGGATTCGTACTGACCAGTAGAATGAAAGTAATGGATCAGTTTTAATGCACATCGAACGATGTAAATAAGAAACCCGTAGAACTGTAGCGGAATAGCGTTTTTTTTGCAATTTCACCCGGTTTGGAATTTTTTTCCCGCTTCCCACTACACCATATGCAATATTAAATGGTGGCGTTGGAAAGTACAACTTGTCCCGCAAAAAACAAGCCCTCAAACAGCTATGTGAACAGAAAAATAAAAGCGTTATGGCTGTTTGAAGGCAGGGAGCGCAAAACGAAAATGCATGACCGAAAAAACCTCCGGGAGTGAAGGGTTAAGGCAGGGCTGCAATGATGTTGAAATGTGCTTTGGGGGATAAAGTTCATTTTCTAGGCAAATATTAACTTTGCAAGTAATTGCTGTTAAGCTGATCACTCTTTATAACATTCTGGAGTATATGCAAATTGCCATTATAAAAACTGAAGCTGTAGACTTTGTAAAAATTAATATTTGTATCATTCTCAAAACTTTTGGCCATGACTGTAATATTTTAGTTTGTCCTTTTCAATAAATTATCAAAGAATCAATTTACTCATCACCACAACCTACCAATCATCATGAAAATGCAGTGCTATCTGCAGGCAACATGCATTGAACAGAAGGAGATGAGAAGATTGATATATAGCTTTGTGGGAAAACATTCAGTAAAACTTGTAATTTAGTGTATTTAAATATTTTCTCCTTCTAAGCTTAGTTGTCCAAATGGGTGGTCTTATGAGTGATTGAAAGCTATTTCTACACATTTATAGTAGAAAGGCTTTCAATCATTGATAAAGGCTTTCAATCATTGATCATAAAGCGCAGACATTTTCTTGGATGATATAAGTTAAGTTATATTAAATCTTTTCCCATGAAACTACTGTATACACTGGAGATCAAAATTAGGGAACAATTCACAATTAGACAATTAGACAACAATTAGAGAACACTTGATTTTTTCAGAAATAATGCAATCTTCATTGGTCAACATTTGAAGGATATTTTTTAGAGGTATACCATGCCACTAAAACAGCGTTTAACAAAATAAACAAGGCACTTCAACAAAAAAATCTTTATTTTGCAAAAAACACAATGATCAAAATTTGAGAACAGCAATGACTGTAGCACAGAGAAAGATTACAACTTAATTTTCTGAAGGTTACAACTGTCACCAGTCAGTAGGAAGTGTACAGGCCTTTGCTTTGAATGACTTCAGCACATCTGCGGCCCCAGAAGATCACTAGTCTCTCACACTGCTCTGGTTTGATTTTGGTCCACTCTTCTTGCAGTTTCTTCCACAGTTCGGTGACTGTAGTGGGTTTCTTGGCCATAACTTTGTCACTAAGGATTTTCCAGAGGTTTTCTATTGGGTTTAGATCAGGACTCTGAGCTGGCCATTTCATTGTTTCAATGTTTTTAGTTTCAAGGAACTACTTTACCCGTTTTGCTGTGTGACAGGGGGCATTGTCATGCATAAAAAAATTGCTGGCTGATTGAGTGACAAACGCAAGGAAGGAACCACGTGTTGTTGAAGAAGGTTCTGATACACACTTGCATTCCCTCTGCCATGTAGCTGTATGAGAGACCCAACTCCTGCTGCTGAAAACATTCCCCAAACCATGACATTTCCTCCTCCACCTTTCACTGACTTCTTTACACTTTAGGTTCAGTCTTTCCCCAGTTTGTCGACGAATATAATGTTTCCCATCAGACCCAAATAAATTAAACTTGCTTTCATCACTAAAGTGAACTCTGGGCCACTTTTCCTCTGTCCACACAACATGCTCCTCAGCAAAGGTTAATCTAGCCTTTTGGCTCTTTCTGCTAATGAGAGGTTTCGTCACTGCAGAGTGGTCTTTCAGTCCAAATGCTCTTAAACGCCGAGACACTGAATGACAAGATAGATCCTTACCCTGTTCAGTGCTGAACTGGCGAGCAATTCCAGTTGTAGTGTTGAACCGATTGCCCATGGAGATTCTCCACATTATCCTGTCCTTTCTTGCATTTGTCTTTCGTGGACAACCAGCAATCTTGGGGGACTTGAATGAGTTTGTGGTGTTGTAATGATGCAGTATTCTAGAAATCACAAACTTGGAACGACCAACTTCTCTTGCTATGGCTGATAGGGTCAGCCCTTTGGCCTTCATCTTGACAACCTGCTGACGTAGGGTTCCAGTCACTTTGGAACGGCTTTCCATCTTGCAAAGCCAGTGAAAACTGGAAAGTTAGGCTGCCAGTTAAATAGGGTTTGTCAGATAATTAAGAAAATTAGTACCAGGTCCCATATTAAGCAAAAGGTGGCAACTTTGAAGAACCTAGAATATAAGACATATTTTCAGTGGTTTCACACTTTTTTGTTAAGTATATAATTCCACATGTGTTAATTCATAGTTTTGATGCCTTCAGTGTGAATCTACAATTTTCATAGTCATGAAAATACAGAAAACTCTTTGAATGAGAAGGTGTGTCCAAACTTTTGGTCTGTACTGTATATCAGTCTGTTCTGCTCTTCCTGCTCTATAGCATGTCTGCAGATTGCACTGCATTTAATTTTTACAGGTACTGTACCTTTTAAGGATATAGTTCCATGTAAAAAAATTACATTGAGACTACTGGATAGTATAGTCTATTTATAACACTTTTTTTTGCAGTAGGCCAAGAAATTTTACTTTTATGTGTATCCACATGATCCCTAGCCATATGATCTGTCAATTAGGCAATTCATAGCAATATAATAGATGAAGTTTGGCCCATGAGAACCTCATACTTATTAAGGTTCTGTGCATGAAACATATACAGCTGTACAGTCTTCAAAAAATGCCAGTAGACTCTGTGTTTGTAGAGATATTCTCCTCAGGAAGTGATGCTTCTATGGGAGAATAACTCTATACATATGTAGGCAAATGCACTTAGGTTGTATACCAGATTTCACATTTTTTTGTGTAAACATTTATGTAAAAACCTGCGACTTTTTGAAATTTTTGCTTTGGTCATTTCAAATCTTAAAGGAGTGGGAAGAAATTAGCAAAAGGGGATAGGTCCTTCTTGGCCTGACATATTTAACATAATTTACACTAAAAAACTGGTGTAGATTATAACTGAACTCTTCAATACTCTGTTATTATCTGGAGGACTGCCTATATGCAGGCAGAAGCCATTCAAATTTACACGTGATTTCCAATAATTTCCATCAGTGATTATGAGCCAAAACCAGGAGTTGAGATAAGGTAGGATGGAAAGATTTCCTCCTGTTCTGTGTTTCTGACCTACATCTAGTTTTGACTCACAATCACTGATGGAATTCACTGACCAAGTTTCTGAAGTATGAACCAGGTCTTAACTTCCTTAAAGGGAACCTGTCATCTCCGAAACACCCCCTGAACTAGGGAAAGTGGTGTATAGTGTAAGTGATGCTGAATCCGAATATGTAAGTTTTATCTTCATACTCACTTCCATTCTGACGCTGTGCTCCCAAAAACCGGCAGTAAAATACATTGAGAGGACTCATCTTTGAGTCCTCTCCATTATGTGAGTTAGCACTGGAGTCCAGTGAGTGTATTTTACTGCTGGTTTGTGGGAGCACAGCATCAGAATGGAAGTGAGTATGAAGATAAAACTTACATATTCGGATTTGGCTTCACTTACACTATACACCGCTTACTGTAGTTCAGGGGGTGTTTCAGAGATGACAGGTTCCCTTTAAATGTTATTTTCTTTCCCAATATTCTAATTAACTACAAAGACAAATTGAAGGAATCATCATCTCAACTAACTAAGCATTGGACTTCAGGAAGAAATTTTACAAAGGCAGATAAACCTAGGTCACCCCTGTCTTGGAACATTCAGATTTATTGGTCTGGTGAGAAACAGAAGAAAACAAGGAAATATACAGCTCATCTTGGTACCTGTAGATAACGGATATTGCTTTTCCTGGCTAAAATTATGTTTATTCTCCCTAACTTTTTATTGAGCCTGGCAACTTGATAGATTTCTTTTCAGTTTGCCATTTTCAGGACATGTAACATCAAGAGACCTGTGATTGTGGTCACATTATCATTAAAGGGTGGCTCTGGTTATATGTTTTTAAATAACCTATGAGGGAATTCCCTATTAACCAGGTCTCATTGGTTGACCAGACATACCCATGCATTATACTGATAGGTCATTGATACATACTGTACATAATACAGTTAAAAAAAAGAAATGTTCTTCCAGTTTAACCAGAGCAAGGAATAGGAGAATGGAATTTCAATGAGATCGATGTAAGGTTGGCCATAAACATAAGAGAGCTGTCGGGGAATTATCTCTCCCAATCATCCAACATTCCCATAAACATGCATTTATTATGCATACCATATGTTCTAAATGGGGAGATGCAAGAACAAAAGTGAGAAAATTCACAGTACAATAATCTTATGTGCATGATCTTATGTGTAATTTTTCTCTGGAGGTCTCAATAGCAGGATGCCCTGTGACCAGAGGGTCTTTCTAACAAAAAGGAATTGCCCAAAGCAGACAACCAGTTAAATTATTGAAATGGTCCTGGAGTATTTCATATAGCAATATTGTTTTGTGCACCAAAGGCCGTTTTTTTAAAATTTGACATGTCACTTTATGTGGTAATAACTTCTGAATGCTTTTACTTATCTAAGACATTCTGATATTGTTTTCTTGTGACACAATGTACTTCATGATAGTGGTAAATTTCAGTCAATATTTTTCATTTTTTTAAAAAAAAATCCCAAATTTACCAAAAATTGGAAACATTAGCATATTTCAATTTTTCTGCTTTTTAAAACAGATAGTGATACCTCATATCAGGCATGCTCAACCTCCAGCTGTTGCAAAACTACAACTCCCAGCATTCCCAGACAGCCTACAGCTATCAGCCTACAGCAGGGAATGGTGGGAGTTGTAGTTTTACAACAGCTTGGTTGAGAACCCTGCATCATATAATAGTTATTACTTTACATTTCCCATATTTCTAAGTTATGTTTGGATCATTTTGTGAGTGCCGTTTTATTTTTTTGGGACATTAGAAGTCTTCAAAGTTTAGAAGCAATTAGAAGCAAATCTTGAAATTTTTTAAGAAACAGCCAAACAAAACTCAATATTTATTATCCTGATTAAACTGCTGTACGGGCACACGGCAGGGCGCAGAAGGAAAGGAACGCCATATGGTTTTTGGAGGGCAGATTTCACTGGTATAATTTTAAGTTGCAATGTCACATTTGAAGACCCCCTGATGCACCTCTAGAGTACAAATGCCAAAAAAGTGACCCCATTTTGGAAACTACAAGATAAGCAGTTTTGTTGGTACTATTTAAGGGTACATATGATTTTTGGTTGCTGTATATTACACTTTTTTGTGAGGCAAGGTAACAATAAATAGCTGTTTTAGCACCATTTTTATTTTTTGTTTTTTTACAATGTTCATCTGACAGGTTAGATGGATCATGTACTATTTTTATAGATCAGGTTGTTATGGACGTGACAATGCCAAATATGACTACTTTTTTTGGTTATTAGATTCAGTTTTACATAATAAAGCATTTTTGAAAAAAAATGATTTTTTTAGTGTCTCCGTATTCTGAAAGCCATAGTTGTTTTTATTTTTTGGGTAATTGTCTTATGAAGGGGCTCATTTTTTTCAGGATGAGATGATGGTTTGATTGGTACTATTTTAGGGTGCATATGACTTTTTGTTCGCTTGGTATTAACCTTTTTGTGAAGTAAGGTGAAAAAAAATTGCTTTTTGACACAGATTTTATTTTATTTTTTACGGTGTTCATCTGAGGGGTTAGATCATGTGATATTTTTATACAGCAGGTTGTTACAGACATGTCAATACCTAACATGTATACATTTTTGTTATTTATTTAAGTTTTACACAATAAAAGCATTTTTGAAACAAAAAAATCATGTTTAGTGTCTCCATATTTTGAGAGCCATAGTTTTTTTTATTTTTTGCCCAATTGTTTTATCTAGGGGCTCATTTTTAAAGGATGAGGTTATGGTTTGATTGGTACTATTTTGGGGGGCACATGCCTTTTTTATTGCTTGGTGTTGCACTTTTTGTAATGTAAGCTGATAAAAAATGGTTGTTTTAGTACAGTTTTTATTTTATTTTTTCTAGTGTTCAGGTGAGGTGGTGGATCATGTGATATTTTTATAGAGCCGGTTGTTACGGATGCAACAATACCCAATATGTCTGTTGTTTTTGTTTTGTTTTTACAATTTTGCATGTTTTATTTTGGGAAAGGTTTTTTTAACTTGAAATTTTTTATTTTAATTATGAAAAACACTTTTTTTTTTAACTTTTTAACTTTTTATTTTTGTCCCACTATGGGACAAAAATTGTGTATTGTAATACATTGGCTGTCAGCTTCGATGCTGGCAGCTTGCCTGTGAGACCCAGTCTAAGGGTCTGAATCTCACAGGCTTCCATAAAGGCAAGCCACGATACCGATGGAAGGCATCGGGCTGCCTTCTCTGCCATCGGGTCCCCGTCACTGCAGCACAGGGACCGATGGAGATGCAGAGGGCACAGGTATCCTCCGTAAACTCTCTGCATGCCGCAGTCAGATTTGACAGCGGCATACAATGAGTTAATACACCGGCATCGGTGTTTTCACTGATGCTGGTGTATGCAGCAGGGCTCGGCTGTCAGTGACTGCCGGGTCTGTGCCTCTGATCGAGCAGGTGCAGCTCTTGCACCCGCCCGATCAGCCCACTGTACATATACTGCGCTCCTCTTTAAGTCACGTCCACCAGCGCCATACATGTACGGCAAGGGTCCTTTAAGGGCTTAACCCCTGAAAGGCCTCAGAATATGGAGACAGAATATGGTACCTTCCGCAAACTCTCTGCATGTCGTGGTCAGATTTGACAGCGGCATACAAGGAGTTAATACACCGGCATCGGTGTTTTCACTCATGCTGGTGTATGCAGCAGGGCTCGGCTGTCAGTGACTGCGGGTCTGTGCCTCTGATCGGGCAGGTGCAGCTCTTGCACTCGCCCGATCAGCCCACTGTACATATACGGCGCTCGTCTTTAAGTCACGTCCACCAGTGCCATACATGTACGGCAAGGGTCCTTTAAGGGCTTGACCCCTGAAAGGCCTCAATGTTACTGTCAGATGCAGGGATGAATGACGCATTTCAGGGGGTTCAATGACGGGCGGCGTGTTCACCGTTCCCTGTGATTGCATGACAAAATTATTCATCAAAAATCTAATTTCTTTGTGAAATTCGGCAAAGCAGCCAAATCAAATTTTTATTATAGCTAATGAGGCCGGAGGGCATTCTAGTAGCATCCGGCATTGCAAGATTTGGAGAACTCTAGCAAGCTGTTCTCTGCCAGAACAGGAATGCTGTGCCATAGATGTGAAACTAGTCTTAGAAGATATTATGGAATATATAAAGGTTACAAAGTAGCGGTCCACAGCATTATTGATTTAACTCAAGGCTAACGTGTACATATTTATGAAATGTACACCAGAGAGTACACTAACAAAATAATGCAGTACAGTGATCTGTGCTCTTTCCTACATACAGTATTGTAATTGCAATTACTAAAGAACACACAGTACTGGGCCTCGATTTCCTACAATCATCTGCTGTTATGAGCCAAGCATTGTATAACTGCTCATGGGTGTCCCCAAGCACCAGGGCGGGGGTACCAGTGCTACCTCTCCAAACCTGCAGGAGAGAAGCAGGATTCAGTCAAGTAAGGCTTTCCATACACAGATAACTGTTGGCTATGTTCTCGTTTAGCCAAGAGCTGTCTCTCCCAACTCCCCCTTACACATGCCAGATGTTCTGAATGGGGAAAGGGGAAAAAGCTGCTGTGAGACATCACTGGCGGTGGTTTATCTCCCAAGAATAAAAGGATTAGGCATACTGAAAGCCAACAGGTTGATTCTTCCCTCCTCCAACATCTCCCATTGAAGATGATTCTGGAGGTCCCAGACACATTAGATGGTTGTCTGGTCCCACTGAAATCAGCAACATCTAATGTGTATGGACAGCTTAAAGACTCTGTCAGTATGTTTATGTGTATATGTGAGGTGACTGTACTGTCCGTCTATAGGCGCGTCTGTGAAGTGAGGGTTTTCCTGTACTATTGAAACTGGGTAAGATTTTGATTTTGTAGTAGGTAGTGGGCTCAAGCTCAGAGAAGAAAAGCCATTCCATATGCATCTGCCTCCAAGAAAACTAATAAATAATACATTTAGTAAAAGTTACAGGCTGTAACCCAGGAATCAAAAAATCTTTACAGCAAGAGACCTACAGTATCAAGTACAAACATCCAATCACTAATTAAAATAGCAGCTAAACACTCATTAATCTCCATCAAAATTCAATACCATGAGGGATCAGAGTACTTCACAGGAAAGTACATCCTAATATAGAGGACTGCCCTTACCTAGTGATCACAGAAAAAATATCTGTCCTCCTCACAATTAGAATTTTCTGAAAGTCGGAACACATCTTGAACGGCAAGTCACAGAGCATATTAACGTGTTATTAAGATGGCTTTGAAAGGCCTTATTATCTGAAGTCAAATCTCCTGGATCGATATTCACACAAGTGCTTCTTCCTTCCAAATCAATTAGCACAATTAGAGTGTTAGGATGCTCGTACCATCCCTCTCGTCAGGAAAGAAGCATAAAGCAACGAAAATGCTTTGAAATGTTCTGATAAAGCGGTTACAGAATCAGAGTTGTCCTTCACCGAAAAAATATGTCATGTTTTCCTTTGAAAAGTTATTCCAACACAAGTTCCGGCCTTCGTGCTTAACATTCAGCATTAGCTAGCAAGCAGATAGAAGCACAATTATAATAACTTGAAGTCAATAATTCATAACTATAATGCATTATTAATCAATTATTGAGGCCTGAATTGCTTTTAATGAGATTAAAATGATTTGAGCATTAAGCAGTTGAATCATATTGATTTAATCAATGTGCTTAATTAAACTGTGTACATTCTCCTCAGGATCATTATTTCCAATATCCAACACAAGTGCCTCCTTTGATATTTTCTCTCTGAGTTCTTCCATAGTTTTAGTTTTCTTGTTTTTTTTTTCTGCAAGCATATTTAGAAGTCAGAATCGTTATTAAACAAATTGCTAATTGAGTGCAAAAGCCATTATGGGTGAATGAGCCCATTTCATTTCTAAGCATGCAGTGACACAGGTTTATCAAACAGCAACATTCTCACATTGCATTTTATTTTATTACGGCTATCAGGGGGTACTGTATATCTAGTCATCCTGTTGAATGGAGAACAGCTAGAGTAATAGCATTCTCTGCTACTGCAATCATCGACAAACAATTTTACTAAGAATATAGAAAATAATATTAAGAATATGAGAAGAACATTGGAGAAATTACTGGCAGATAGCACTAAAAATAAGCATAATATTCCATAAATATAAAATGTCAGCAGGAATATAGAAGAAATTACTAAGAATATGGGAGATGGCAGTAAGATTCTGAGATATATTACTAAGTATATTGGGGAGGGAGTAAAATATGTAAAAAGTAGAGATGAGCGAATCGATTTGTCGATTCGTATCGAATCTTGGGAATTTTTAGCTGCGAAGCGAATCCAAATACAGTATTAGGTGATTCGCTTCGGCTTTGTACGCATTCGCTACGTAGTTTGTCCTATAAATTATACGCTATCGCTACGTATAAGTTACTCTATACACTGTTGCATACGAATTCAATTCATTGGCGATGCAGACTCCTCCCTGGTAGCTCCGCCCCCTTCTCCAGTGCGCGAGGAAGACGAGGCAACTCAGGCAATTAAGATGGCGACACAGCGAGGCCCTGACTGGGGAGGCATGGTGTGGGGCCCTGACCCCTATGAGGAGAAGGAACCGGAGGAGATCTACGTCTCTCAACATGTCCGGCAGCCTAAGAAGTCGGTTGAGGTGCCCGCTGAGGTGTTCACTCCGCTGGCTGGCACAGAGAGTTCCCGCTCCGCCGCGGAAGGACTACTCCCTTCGCCAAAATTCGATGGTCCCCGGAATGCCTTGACCCTCTGGGAATACAAAAAGTTGGTAGAGGAGTGGGTTGTGCAGGTGTTGGAGCACCCACGGTACGGTGACCCAAACTGGAGTGCCGAAGGGGTACCGTTAATTGGTTTAGTATGGAATTTAGTCCGCCACAATCTCCACCCAGGGGATTACGTGGAGTATACCCCTAAGAAGAGCCTCCAAGGCCCCTTTGCTACTGGGGTGAAAGTCCTTAAGCAACCAGCTACTCCTGCAGCGCCCCCGGAAGACTGGACTGAGGAGGCCCAGGCTGCAGAAGAGGCTCGGTGTTCCCATGAGACCAATGATGGGACTCTGCGATCTGAGGAGAAATCCTAAGCTCAGCTGGAACCCCTGATACCAGATTTGCCACCACCGCCGATCCTTCATGTGGGACAGATGACCACCAACAGTTGGTGGTCAGTTGAGCATACTAGGTAGGTGATATTTAAAATGTTTACATTATACCTATAATGTATTTCCACTATATTGTTTGCACTGGATTGTTTGCACTAATGTTTTTACCTTTCAGCAACGTTTTCAAGTATGTTGCCCATTGTGTGTATTTCTTTACAGGTACCGCAATGTCTCCTCTTATTCACTTTATTGTATGGTGGATGGTTGTACTATGCACTTAGCCGGATAGACAGCACCTTACTTGTTCTACCTCAAATATACATACTGCCTCTGAGGGCGATTTCAGATCTGACCATTTACACTGGATCTGGCCCGGGGTCCGCAAGGTGTCGAAACGATGGCGCAAGCCTCGGATCACCTGCTGGATCACCTCCTTTTTATGCTGGCTCGGGTGGCGGTGTGTGCCATCGTAAATCGTAATCCTGCCGGTCCATCAGCCGGACTATGTATTTCAGCTGTGCAGCAGAGCTAAATGATGAGGATCGTCTGGATGCCATTTTCTAAAATTCGCTCTGCCTCTGAGGAGTGCACGCCGCGGCCTCTCGTTGAACGTGCCTGCGTATTACGTAATTGCGTAGACAATAGTACGCTGAGGATTCGTACGCTATTTGTACGCTCATGCGTACGTCTTCTAAGAAGTTGCGTACATTTTTTAAAAGAGTGTTCGTTATTAGTGCGCGAATGGTCGCTAATAGCACATAACAACATATATTTTGTACACAAATACAACAAATCTATTCGTCGAATATACGAATCTTAGGAAAAGTTTGGCGAATAAAATTTTGAATGATTCGCTCATCTCTAGTTAAAAGTAATTACTAAGAATATGGGAGATAGTAATAAGATTATGAGAAATCTTACCAAGAGTATTGGGGAAGGGGGGAGTAGACACATGGTTAAAATTACTAAGAATATGGAAGATATTGCTAAGAACATGAGAGGTAGCAATATGATTATGAGAGATATTACTAAGAGTATTGGAAAAAAAGTTAAAACATAGGAGAAATTACTAAGAATATGAGAGGTATTACTAGGTATAAAATTAGGACTAGGAAAGATATTTATTAAGAGTATCGGGGAAAAAAACAAAGAATGTTGAACTAGTAAGAAAAGAAAATGTCAGCTTGTCATAAACCTACCTGTCCGAGCTTTGACGTGGCCGCGCCAGGAGAGACACGTGCCCTGGTGAAGCGACAGCATCCTTAGCAACAAGATGCAATACTCTACTTCTCCCTGCAGCGTGCGTGTGCTAGAGGAGATTAGTAGTGGGCTGATTGCTCAGCTGCTCTATTCTTGCATGCTTGTGCTTGTGTGCTTTCTTACTAATGGAGCGCCTATCAGTTTCTGATCCAGGGACTCAGTGCTCTATTTAAACCCCATCCTGGCCATACACCAGTGATAGTGATTTACCATCCAAAGCTCTGTGTTTTAGCAAAATATGAATGTGCCCATCAATACAAGAGTCATGGCCATCCTCAAAGGGATCATTTTGTAGGTGATTAGATATTTGCTGAACACATTATATAAATCATTAACAACAGCAACAACAGTGGTGAAAGGGAATAACAGGTTCCAGTATTAAAAAATAAGAGCAGAGCCGTGTTATCAGAAAACTCCAAGCAGGTGAATACATGCTGTTCAAGTACAGTAGCAAGTGAATCCAGGCCGCTCTTCTAAAATCATGCACACCAAAATATTAATGGCCAGCATTTTCGGTGAATGCATTGCCAAAGGCAATGATTTGAAGGTTGTGCATAATACATTATATATTTTACTGCTGGATCTATCAACAAAAAATAAAAAAAAATTATGTAACTATTGTTTTAGTTTTAATTTTTATTTACCATACACATAACTATGTGTATAAATAGAATGTATAGACATTAAAATAGGTCATACACAGAGGACATGGCACTGCCCCACAGAAGATTGCAAACGCATTCCAAGCATACCTGTGTGTACTTTGTGTCCAGGAAAACTGCTTCCAAGTGCCTAGCTGGGTAAGCTTTGCTGTTCCAAGTGCCCAAAGCAAACCACACAGGGTTTCTCTAGCTCTGTGATAGCTAACCTCTGGCACTCCAGCTGTGGTAAAACTACAACTTCCAAGATGAACTCCTCAGAAATGAATGGGGCATGCTGGGAGTCATAGTTTCACCACAGCTGGAGTGCCGGAGGTTATCCATAACTGCAGTCTAGCTGCTTATATCTTGGGATTGTTAATAGCTAGAGATATGGCCCTGGCCTTGTAGGAAACCTTGGATTACAAACTGAAATGATTTTCAAATAATACCAGAATCACAGCGTTATATCCACTGTATTGAATATATAGCTGTTGGAAGTGAAAGCAGTGAATCAGCTGCGTTCACTGCCAACCCAATTTTTAACAGCCATATCTTCCGATGTAATGGATAGAATGCTACGATTTTGGTATTGTTTGAAAGTTTGTAATGTCAGCTTTCAAACAAGGTCATATCAATAGTTGCTACTAATCCCAAGATATAAGCAGCTCTTCAGTCTGGTTTGCTTTCGGCATGTGGAACAACAAAGCTTACCCAGCTGGGCTCTTGGGAACAGTTTTTTTAGTAAAATAAAGACATAGAATAAAGACAAAGTACTCACAGGTATAGTTGGAATGTGTTTGAAATCTTCTGTGGGGTAATGCTGTTAGTTATATTTTTGAAAATGATGTGTCAGACTCTCTTTAAGCTTGCTTAAGGTCCTGGTTTGTGCTAGCATGCCAAATTTCTAACTTTCTATACATGTTTTTTCACTGATCCTTGTGATCCATCATCTGCTTCTACCTTGCCTTATTCAATAACTTGGCACCTCTTGTGGACAGAAGATCTGCACATATTAAAACTACTCAAGTTGCCACGCTAAAATCCTTCCACAGGCCTCAAAGGTAGGCTTAAGGTGATCATTCACTCTACTTTCCATCCATGTAGAGTATTTGCTCCTTCTGATTCATTTCAGTTTCAGCCCAGCCTAGTTCAATAATTTGGCAGGTCTTGCGGACAGAGGGAAACTCGCACACATTTAAAAAAAACTTATGGGGGCAAGCTGAACTCCATCGACAGGCCTCATAAAAGTTGCCTAAAGATCTGGTTAAAGATCGAAAAACCTTAAAATGTGACAACTTTAGCTCTGTGCTCCCCAGTGCTATGCATCATTCCTCAAATGTTGGAAAATAAAATTACGTAGTAGAGTGTAAATGTCTTTTTTTTAATTCAACCTTTTCAGAATTGTCTTAGTCCCTAACTGCACGCACTTTCCTAGTCAGTAAATCATGCCCCAGTTTATAAAGTAATTTACTGTCCAGTGTTTTTAGTGTTCCAATCTCTGGTAGTCTCAAATTTTGTAAAGTCTAGTCATTGGACTCTATTGGTTGGCTATTGCCCCAATCTCTGATGTCTGTTGTGCAGTGCCCCAATCCTTGGTCTACAATAGTTGAGTATTTTAGACCCTGGTTTTCCCACATGCTCACTTCTTTTTAAGTAGGAGAGGAGGGAGAGTGAAGTCAAGCAACTGACATTTTCAATCATTTCCGATTGTCATTGTCATTTCTCATTTGGTCACCCCTATTGGTGATGACCAAAATTGCAATGCCCCATTGCTTACCACAGTGTTACATAGTTAATACAGTTTAAAAAAGACATAAGTCCATCAAGTTCAACCAAGGGATAGGTGGGGACATGAATCCCAGAAGGAAGTGAGACTCAGATTTCTACACATTTTCATAAGCATTAATGTCATTTACTTTTAAGAATTCATCTAAACCCTTTTTAAAACTGTCCACTGCTCCTGCTGTGACCATGTCCTGAGGAAGTCTTTTCCACAGATTCACAGTTCTTACAGTAAAGAAGCTTTGATGCTTATGGAGACTGAACTTTTTCTTCTCCAGTCGGAGGCAGTGCCCCCTTATCTTTTGAGGACATTTGATATGGAACAGTTTTTCACCGTATTTTTTGTATGGCCCATTTATATACAGTGGGCGAAAAATTGTATTTAATCAGCCACCAATTGTGCTAGTTCTCCCACTTAAAAAGATGAGAGAGGCCTGTAATTGACATCATAGGTAGACCTCAACTATGAGAGACAAAATGAGAAAACAAATCCAGAAAATCACATTGTCTGATTTTTAAAGAATTTATTTGCAAATTATGGTGGAAAATAAGTATTTGGTCACCTACAAATAAGCAAGATTTCTGGCTCTCACAGACCTGTAACTTCTTCTTTAAGAGGCTCCTCTGTCCTCCACTCATTACCTGTAGTAATGGCACCTGTTTGAACTTGTTATCAGTATAAAAGACAACAGTCCACAACCTCAAACAGTCACACTACAAACTCCACTATGGTGAAGACCAAAGAGCTGTCGAAGGACACCAGAAACAAAATTGTAGACCTGCACCAGGCTGGAAAGACTGTATCTACAATAGGCAAGCAGCTTGGTGTGCAGAAATCAACTGTGGGAGCAATAATTAGAAAATGGAAGACATACAAGACCACTGATAATCTCCCTCGATCAGGGGCTCGACACAAGATCTCACCCCGTGGCATCAAAATGATCACAAGAACTGTGAGCAAAAATCCCAGAACCACACGGGGGGGGACCTAGTGAATGACCTGCAGAAAGCTGGGACCAATGTAACAAAGGCTACCATCAGTAACACACTAAGCCGCCAGGGACTCAGATCCTGCAGTGCCAGACATGTTCCCCTGCTTAAGCCAGTACATATCCGGGCCCATCTGAAGTTTGCTAGAGAGCATTTGGATGTTCCAGAAGAGTATTGGGAGAATGTCATATGATCACATGAAACCAAAGTAGAACTGTTTAGTAGAAACACAACTCGTCGTGTTTGGAAGAGAGTGAATGCTGAGTTGCATCCAAAGAACACCATACCTACTGTGAAGCATGGGGGTGGCAACATCATGCTTTGGGGCTGCTTCTCTGCAAAGGGACCAAGACAACTGATCCATGTACATGAAAGAATGAATGGGGCCATGTATCGGGAGATTTTGAGTGCAAACCTCCTTCCATCAGCAAGGGCATTGAAGATGAAACGTGGCTGGGTCTTTCAGCATGACAATGATCCCAAGCACACCGCCAGGGCAACAAAGGAGTGGCTTTGTAAGAAGCATTTCAAGGTCCTGGAGTGGCCTAGCCAGTCTCCAGATCTCAATCCCATAGAAAACCTTTGGAGGGAGTTGAAAGTCCGTGTTGCCCAGCGACATCTCCAAAACATCACTGCTCTAGAGGAGATCTGCATGGAGGAATGGACCAACATATCAGCAACAGTGTGTGCCAACCTTGTGAAGACTTACAGAAAACGTTTGACCTCTGTCATTGCCAACAAAGGATATATAACAAAGTATTGATATGAACTTTTGTTATTGACCAAATACTTATTTTCCACCATGATTTGCAAATAAATTCTTCAAAATCAGACAATGTGATATTCTGGATTTGTTTTCTCATTTTGTCTCTCATCATTGAGGTCTACCTATGATGTTAATTACAGGCCTCTCTCATCTTTTTAAGTGGGAGAACTTGCACAATTGGTGGCTCACTAAATACTTTTTTCCCCCACTGTATTTGTATAGGTTAATCATGTCCCCCCTTAGATGTCTCTTCTCAAGACTAAATAAATGTAATTCTTTTAATCTTTCTTCATAACCAAGACCCCCCATTCCCCTTATCATTTTAGTTGCTCTTCTCTGTACTTTTTCCAGCTGCAGAGCTTCCTTTATATGGACTGGTGCCCAGAACTAAACTGTATATTCCAGATGAGACTGCACCAACCAAGTGGTAATATTACATCACTGCCCCACAAGTACATGCCTCGTTTAATGCATGACAATATCCTGGTGGTCTTAGAAGCAGCTGATTGACACTGTGTGCTGTTATTCAATCTACCATCTACAAGGAGACCCAAATCCTTCACTATAAGTAACCCTCCCAGTGTTACATCCCCTAGGATATATGAAGCACAGAGATTATTACTACTGTTAAAGAAATTTAGTTAGTTGGTGAACACAATTGTGCTAGGGTTGCATATTTCATTATTAGGTGGTCTCCATCTCCTTATAGACATATCTCTTATATCTTATAATCTCTAAGCTCCATTAGATGTCACATATGCTTAAAAATAAAAATGACTCATAATCACTTGATATGTCTGTAGGAAAACAGGAACTTAGCAGAAGTTAATATATGCATATGGAATTTCCCAGATAGATGAAGTAATGTGTATCCCATTGGCTGCCATTATCACTCTTCTGATTTGTTGTTCAATGTATACTTGTATGATTGTGATTGGACATATTACAATTGATGACAAAGGGGGGTGTGATTACACCATCATGTATTTCTAATAAAATTAGCTCCCTGGGTGTAACCAGGAGAGATCTACATGATCAGCAATGAGACTGGACGTGCATTTCTTGTGCTGAGGCCGCACCCTCTTACCATGAAGGGGGAAATTTAACATAATTTGAACACCACAGACAACTGAGTATTAAGTCTTATTTGGGACTTATCCTAAATTACATTAACATGTGGTGCCGAAACCCGGGAAAAATCCATCAGATATCCAAGGGGACGATCGTGGAAGAGCTTTGGTCATTATGGCAACTGGGAACTGCACCTTCAAATACACAGGTAAGATATTTTTCTTACTTTGTGCCTTCCTACTTGTTATGACCACTGTTCGAGTATTGTCCTTTTCGGAATCTTTGAGATTTTAAAAGAACACCTCCTTGTCTGTGGTAGGAGTGAATGGTGTGCCTGAAACCTAGGTGTATGAGAGTGATAGAGATTACCTGTGTTTTATAATGTGCCGTGATAGAAATTAAGGAACTGGAAAAAAGAGGAAGTTAGAAAATCAAGAAAGAGATTTCAATGCTTGCATTTAGTTAGTATTTAAGGTGCCCACCTCTCTGTGAGGTCCACAGGGATCCTGTAGGCCAACCTGTATCTTTGCTTTGTGCATCGTGTGAGCAGGTTGGTGCCCAGTTAGTTACGCTATGCGTGGTTTAAGCAACTGGGGCTGGTTAGTTACGCTTTGCGTGGTTTAAGCAACCAGCGGTACGTGAATCATTGGATTCACGTGTAGTGTAGTGGGACAACACAAAAGGTGTGTGTGTGTCCGATTGGAGAAGGGACGGATCCACTCTTCTCCAATGGGGATCAGGCAGTCAAAGGCTCTGAAAGAGGGGCGCCCCTCAAGGAGGGAGGTGACTGCAGTGGATATCATAGAGAGGCAGAAGAGGAGGAGGGGCAGTGAGAGATATAAGCAGAATATTCAAAAGAGCAGGCATGTCAAGAGATGATTAATCTGGAAGGTTCCACAGTGAGAGAAGCAGCGCATTCGTTGAAGGTTAGGCAGTGGTTCAAAGGTGGCATAAAGAGAATGATGGAGAAAGAATTGGGAAGGGAACACATATGTATGTATATATGTTTTTACTTTTAAAAAGCAAAGGAAAGAGTTAAACATGAGTGGAGTGAAAAAAGGGGCAGTACTGGCTGCTGCTTTGAGAGGGACTTAAACGGCATTTTCTTTGTCTTCCGTCTCTTGTGGGGTCCCCGATAGTCATAAATGTATCATTTCTGTAGAAGAGGAGGATGAACCGAGAAGAATCAGATTCCTATCAGAATCTGATTATTTGTTAACATAGAATTGCAGTAGTTCCCATTTCAGATATTGTTTTGGCAGATGTGGTAGTATTTGAAAGAAGATGTGTCAGTATATACTGCTGCTATTAGTGATTAGGAAAAAACCCTATCTTTAAAGGAAAAAAAAATTATTAAGTGTTTATTAATTATTAAGTTTCAAAACTTTTGGTTTGCTTGAGTATGCTTGGCTTCTCTTTTTCTTCTTTGCGGTTCGTGAAAAAGAGGAAGTATGGAAGATATTGTCTGTTTCTTTTGAAAGTAGATTTTCTATAAGAATTTAGAATTTAAAGTTAATCGATAATAATATCCAGGAAAGGAAATAATTAGAATTGAGTCAAAAGAAAATCCACGTGGTAAAAGATGAGCTCATTCTTACATTTGATATTATGTGCACATTATTTTTCATTTTGTTTGTTTGCAAACTAAAGATTTTGTGAGTTTTATTTTACAGCCCGAATTAATGGACGTCAAGGAAGCCTGTTGTTTTTCCCAAATGTTTAATTTGGTGGGGATTGTGCCTAATCTGTTTTTTAGGAGTGAAGAAAAAGACCAAGAAATCCTAATATATTCGGCAGATCTGCACAAAATATTATTTTCATTGATTCTATGCTGAAAACTTTTCATGGAGTCATGCATAAATTTTTTTGAGTTTTTATTGGAGCTCCAATGCATACTGTATTTGTTTGTGTGTGAAGTGTGTGATGGGCCCGTGTCTGTCTTTGTTCGTAATTAGAGATGAGCGAGTAGTGTTCGATCGAGCTGGTATTCGATCGAATACTACGCTATTCGGCATACTCGATTTCGATCGAGTATAACGGCGATGGCGCACTTAGAATTAGTTTCCCCTCCCACCTTCCCTGGCACTCTTTTTCCACCAATCACCATGCAGGGGGGGTATGACAGGCCCGCGGAGCACGCTGGCAGCGCGAAAACGGCGTCTACATGCATTGGCTGGAAAAACCATGTGACCTCGAATCATAAAAACTCAGCTCTTCCTGCTCGTTCGCATATGCTGCGTGAACTTAGTCAGGGACAGAGGCTGGAGAAGGGAGAGATAGGTTTTAGCTGTTGGACAGGCAGGAGCGTGATTAAAAGCCCTTATCAGGGCTACTATAGTGCAGTACAGTGATAGCTTTACTACCATATACACTCTGCAGAGAACGGCTGCTGTATTAAGGGATAGCTGCTGGAGTAGGGACAGAGAGAGGCATTAGTGGTGTATTAGGTGCTCTGCTACATACCAAACTATATTTGGCACTACTGTTCTGCGTTCTTTTTGGCTGCAAAACCCTGTTATATACCTAGTGTGTATATGCACCATCTGATCTGGCAGTATACGGCTGTGTACTTTTTTTTTTTTTTAAATACAGTTTATTTGGCTCTAGTGTTCTGGGTTCTGTGTGCCTACAATACCCTTTTTGTATACCAGGTGTAAATACCCACCGTCTGACCTGTTAGTACACGGCTGTGTACCTAGAAATATAAAAAAAATAGGCCTTTTCATTGGCACCTGTACTGTGCGTTCTCTTGCAAAATAATTTTATATACGTTGTGTTAATACACACCGTCTGAACTGTTAGTACACGGCTGTGTACCTAGAAATATTTTAAAAATAGGCCTTTTCATTGGCACCTGTACTGTGCGTTCTCTTGCAAACTAATTTTATATATGTGGTGTTAATACACACCGTCTGAACTGTTAGTACACGGCTGTGTACCTAGAAATATTAAAAAAATAGGCCTTTTATTTGGCACCTGTACTGTGCGTTCTCTTGCAAAATAATTTTATATATGTGGTGTTAATACACACCGTCTGAACTGTTAGTACACGGCTGTGTACCTAGAAATATAAATAAAATAGGCCTTTTCATTGGCACTTGTACTGTGCGTTCTCTTGCAAAATAATTTTATATACGTTGTGTTAATACACACCGTCTGAACTGTTAGTACACGGCTGTGTACCTAGAAATATTTTAAAAATAGGCCTTTTCATTGGCACCTGTACTGTGCGTTCTCTTGCAAACTAATTTTATATATGTGGTGTTAATACACACCGTCTGAACTGTTAGTACACGTCTGTGTACCTAGAAATATTAAAAAAATAGGCCTTTTATTTGGCACCTGTACTGTGCGTTCTCTTGCAAAATAATTTTATATATGTGGTGTTAATACACACCGTCTGACCTGTTAGTACACGGCTGTGTACCTAGAAATATAAAAAAATAGGCCTTTTCATTGGCACCTGTACTGTGCGTTCTCTTGCAAAATAATTTTATATACGTTGTGTTAATACACACCGTCTGAACTGTTAGTACACGGCTGTGTACCTAGAAATATTTTAAAAATAGGCCTTTTCATTGGCACCTGTACTGTGCGTTCTCTTGCAAACTAATTTTATATATGTGGCGTTAATACACACCGTCTGAACTGTTAGTACACGGATGTGTACCTAGAAATATTTAAAAAATAGGCCTTTTATTTGGCACCTGTACTGTGCGTTCTCTTGCAAAATAATTTTATATATGTGGTGTTAATACACACCGTCTGAACTGTTAGTACACGGCTGTGTACCTAGAAATATAAAAAAAATAGGCCTTTTCTTTCGCACCTGTGCTGTGCGTTCTCTTGCAAAATAATTTTATATACGTGGTGTTAATACACACCGTCTGAACTGTTAAGTACACGGCTGAGTACCTAGAAATATAAAAAAAATAGGCCTTTTCATTGGCACCTGTACTGTGCGTTCTCTTGCAAAATAATTTTATATACGTTGTGTTAATACACACCGTCTGAACTGTTAGTACACGGCTGTGTACCTAGAAATATTAAAAAAATAGGCCTTTTATTTGGCACCTGTACTGTGCGTTCTCTTGCAAAATAATTTTATATACGTGGTGTTAATACACACCGTCTGAACTGTTAGTACACGGCTGTGTACCTAGAAATATAAAAAAATAGGCCTTTTCATTGGCACCTGTACTGTGCGTTCTCTTGCAAACTAATTTTATATATGTGGTGTTAATACACACCGTCTGAACTGTTAGTACACGGCTGTGTACCTAGAAATATTAAAAAATAGGCCTTTTATTTGGCACCTGTACTGTGCGTTCTCTTGCAAAATAATTTTATATATGTGGTGTTAATACACACCGTCTGAACTGTTAGTACACGGCTGTGTACCTAGAAATATAAAAAAAATAGGCCTTTTCTTTGGCACCTGTACTGTGCGTTCTCTTGCAAAATAATTTTATATATGTGGTGTTAATACACACCGTCTGAACTGTTAGTACACGGCTGTGTACCTAGAAATATTAAAAATATAGGCCTTTTCATTGGCACCTGTACTGTGCGTTCTCTTGCAAAATAATTTTATATACGTGGTGTTAATACACACCGTCTGAACTGTTAGTACACGGCTGTGTACCTAGAAATATTAAAAAAATAGGCCTTTTTGTTGGCACCTGTACTGTGCGTTCTCTTGCAAAATAATTTTATATACGTTGTGTTAATACACACCGTCTGAACTGTTAGTACACGGCTGCGTACCTAGAAATATAAAAAAAATAGGCCTTTTCATTGGCACCTGTACTGTGCGTTCTCTTGCAAAATAATTTTATATACGTGGTGTTAATACACACCGTCTGAACTGTTAGTACACGGCTGTTGTACCTAGAAATATAAAAAAAATAGGCCTTTTCATTGGCACCTGTACTGTGCGTTCTTCTTGCAAAATAATTTTATATACGTGGTGTTAAT
>ONZH01021641.1:0-21829 GCA_900303285.1 Rhinella marina | reverse complement strand
CACTCCTTTTACACTGTCAGCTGATTACGAATAGATTTCTACAGAACCTGTTCTGTTACACGCTGATACCAGTAGTGGCCCCATAGCAGAGTGGGGAGGGTGTCAGCAGTATTGTAAGTTTATGTTGACATCACTGTTTATTTTTCCCTTCTTCTGATCCATGGTTCACACCTGAATAGAACGTTAATAGAGATGAGGCGAGCACTAAAATGCTCGGGTGCTCGTTATTCGAGTTGAACTTTTCCCGATGCTCGGGTGCTCGTTTCGAATAACGAACCCCATTGAAGTCAATGGGAGACTCAAGCATTTTTGCAGGGGACCAAGGCTCTGCCTAGGGAAGGCTGGGTGAAAACCTGGAAACCTCAGAAAATGATGGAAACACCACGGAAATGGACAGGAAACAGCAGGGGCAGCATGCATGGATGCCTCTGAGGCTGCTTAATCCCACCATTACCCCAAATTCTCAGGCAACAGCCTGGTGGTTACCCTCATGGCAATTGTGCTCACCCAGACCAAGAAAGGCGAGGCAAATACCATCACATGTTAGGGAAGCACCCAACTAGGTGCAACGAAGGTCCATCACCGCCTGCAGGTGACACCACTGCTCATGCTGGCACTGCTGTGCTATCCCCCTCCCCATGATGCAGGGATAAGCCTGACACATCATGGTGACAGCATAGTGACACCAACAAGTGACCAAGTTAGATTGAGGTAGCAGTCAAATGTCTGTAGACGAGCCTCCAAAAAGATTGTTTTGGAGTGTCCGAAGTTGACCCTCCTAAAAAATTGTTTAGGAGTGTCTGTAGTTGACCCTTCTGTAAAATATTTATTTGTTTTCACTGTTATTAGTTAATGTACAACCCATGGCTGGCATGGTGGGAATATATAGGGAAGCACCCAACTAGGTGCAACGAAGGTCCATCACCCATGCCCATGCTGGCACTGCTCTCCTATCCCCAGCCACATGATGCAGGCATAAGCCTGACACAGCATGGCGGTGAAACCAACAAGTGACCAAGTTACATGAGGTAGCAGGTGAGCCACCCAAAAATTTAGCCAGACGCAGCATGGCAGTGACAAAAGAGTGACCGAGTTAGACTGAGGTAGCAGGAGGTGAAGCATCCTCCAAGTGGGCAGTACATGAGCGGCCCCAGGGTCAGACTCGGTCAGAGTATGTGAAATGTTCAGGGTGGCCGAACTCCGGGCTCGACGGCGGACCCGTTTCGGGTTATCGATTGTCGAAATGTTGGCTGACATCAAGTTTAGTATCTGTTCTTATCAGTTTCTGTGGCTGTTGGTGGTAAAGTGGTGAGCATAGCTGCTTCCCAAGCAGTTGACCCGGGTTCGATTCCCGTCTATCGCAGGAGGCAATTAAAAGAAAAACCAAATAAAAATCAGTACAATATCTAATACGTCCCCTACCCGGGTAAATTGTTTGGAGAGAGGGCCTGTAGGTGGGGGGCAGGCTGGGGGGAAGGAGGTTGAGCTGGAAGAGCCAGAGGAGTGCCCCCTGGGATAGCGTGTGTGGTGGTGACAACAGCCGGATGGAGTTCGAATGACGACGCAGGACCCCAACTTAAAAATTTAGCATCAACAGGTACAATTGTCAATTATGAGCTTGATCAAGTGTGGTATGTGTTCTATGTATACTACTCAGTTTAATACCGTATATGGCACCTATCCGGAAAAATAGTTTGGAGAGAGAGAAAGATAGGAAAAAGACGTAAATTGTTTGGAGAGAGGGCCTGTAGGTGGGGGACAGGCTGGGGGGAAGGAGGTTGAGCTGGAAGAGCCAGAGGAGTGCCCCCTGGGCTAGCGTGTGTGGTGGTGACAACAGCCGGATGTATTTAGAATGACGACGCAGGACCCCAACTTAAAAATTTAGCATCAACCGGTACAATTGTCAATTATGAGCTTGATCAAGTGTGACATGGGTTCTATGTATTCTTCTCAGTTTAATACCGTATATGGCAGCTATCCGGAAAAATAGTTTGGAGAGAGAGAAAGATAGGAAAAAGACGTAAATTGTTTTGAGAGAGGGCCTGTAGGTGGACCTCTGGAAAAAGTGTTTGGAGAGAGGGCCTGTAGGTGGATCTCCGGAAAAATTGTTTGGAGAGAGGGCCTGTAGGTGGACCACCGGAAAAATTGTTTGAAGAGAGGGCCTGTAGAGGGCCCTCCTGAAAAATTGTGGTAAAAGAGTGCCAGTTGGACCTCTAAAAAATGGCGTTTTTTGGTCAGCGTTAGACAAAGACGACAAGGAGGAGTAGGAGGAGTAGAGAAGAGGATTCGGATACATAAGTTAATTAAATCTTTAGATGCTTTCCCCCGGAGGAGATTTGAATTCCGATGAAATCCAGGCTTTGTTCATTTTAATAAGCGTCAGCCTGTCATCGCTGTCAGTTGACAGGCGTGTACGCTTATCGGTGATGACGCCACCAGCTGCACTGAATACCCGCTCTGACAGCACGCTAGCGGCAGGGCAGGCCAGCACCTCCAAGGCGAGTGATCACGCAGGACGTTGGTATGGTCAGCTAGGTACTCCCTCCCCATCTTTCTTTACAGCTCCCCCCTACTCTGCCTAGACTGGGGACAGGTGACAGTGTCTTGCTGGGGTGACATAAAACTGGCAAAGGCCTTGGAGAGCGTTCCCCTGCCAGTGCTGGACAAGCTGCCTGCTCGCCTCCTCTCCCCTGCTACTTGGCCCACAGAACCATGCCCTCTGCCGCTAGCGGCGTCAGATGGGAAGAATTGTTTCAGCTTGTGCACCAGGGCCTGTTGATATCTATTCACTCTCATACTCCTTTCCTCTGCAGGGATGAGAGTGGAAAGGTTCTGCTTGTACCGTGGGTCCAGGAGAGTGAACACCCAGTAATCGGTGTTTGAAAAAATGCTTCTAACGCGAGGGTCACGGGATAGGCAGCCTAACATGAAGTCTGCCATGTGCGCCAGAGTCCCAACACGTAAGAATTCCCTCTCCTCACTGGCCTGACTCTCCATTTCCTCCTCCTCCTCCAAGTTCTCCTCTTCAGCCCATACACGCTCAAGAGTTAAGGACTGAGAACTGGTACCCTCTTCTGTCTCGCCGACATTATCCTCCTCTTCCTCCTCATCCCCCTCCTCTGATACGTGCTGAGAAACAGACCGGAGGGTGCTCTGGCTATCAAGCGACGTATCTTCCTCCACCGTCTCTTGTGACAAGCGCAAAGCATCCGACTTCATGCTGAGCAGTGAGTTTTTCAACAGGCAAAGCAGCGGGATCGTGAGGCTGATAATGGCGGCATCGCCGCTGGCCATTTGTGTTGACTCCTCAAAGTTGGTCAACACCTGGCAGATATCAGACATCCACGTCCACTCCTCATTGTAGACTTGAGGAATCTGAGTGACCTGACTACCAGTTCTGGTGGAAGTTGACATCTGGCAGTCTACAATCACTCTGCGCTGCTGGTAAACTCTGGATAACATGTTTAATGTCGAATTTCATCTCGTGGGCACGTCGCACAACAGTCGGTGAGCGGGCAGTTGTAGGCGGTGCTGTGCTGCACTGAGAGTGGCAGCATCTGTGGTCGACTTGCGGAAATGCGCACAGATGAGGCGCACCTTGGTGAGCAAATCAGACAGATTGGGGTATGTCTTGAGGAACCGCTGAACTATTAGATTGAACACGTGGGCCAGGCATGGCACATGTGTCAGTCTGCTGAGTTGCAGAGCCGCCACCAGGTTACGCCCGTTGTCACACACAACCATGCCTGGCTTGAGGTTCAGCGGTGCCAGCCACAGATTGGTCTGCGCCGTGATGCCCTGTAACAGCTCTTGGGCACCGCCTGCTGGCACTTACCCACGGCACTGCTGCTGCGCCTAGAGCTACCGACTGAAGGCGCCGTGCCCACGGATGGTAATTTGGAGGAGGAGGTTGAGGAGGAGGTGGGGTCGGAGGAGGAGGCATAGTACGTCTGAGAGACCGTGACCGAGGTAGGCCCCGCAATCCTTGTTGAGGGCAGTACATGAGCGGCCCCAGGGTCAGTCTCGGTCCCAGCCTCCACCAAGTTAACCCAATGTGCCGTCAGTGAGATATAGTGTTCCTGCCCGGCAGCACTTGTCCACGTGTCCGTGGTTAGGTGGACCTTCTCAGAAACAGCGTTGGTCAGGGCACGGATGATGTTCTCTGACACGTGCTGGTGTAGGGCTGGGACGGCACATCGTGAAAAATAGTGGCGGCTGGGGACCGAATACCGAGGGGCAGCCACCGCCATGAGATTGCGAAAGGCCTCGGTCTCTACCAGCCTATAGGGCAGCATCTCCAGGCTCAGCAATTTGGAGATGTGTAGTGATGCAGGGGAAGGAGCAGTGGTGTGACCCGCAGGAGGTGGTGAACGGCCTTGGTTCCATTGAGTGGGGTGTTTAGCACTCATATGCCTGCGCATGCTGGTGGTGGTTAGGCTAGTAGTGGTGGCACCCCTGCTGATCCTGGTGTGGCACAGGTTGCACACCACAGTCCGTCGGTCATCCTTACTTTCTTTAAAGAACCTCCAGACTTGCGAACATCTAGGCCTCACCACGGGAGCTTCACTACGTGAAACAGTTGCTGCTGATGCACCAGCTCTGGCCCTTCTTCTCCCTCTGGCCACACCACTGCCTCTTCCAACCTGTTCTGGTGCAGCACTCGCCTCCACCTCAGAAGCACTGTCTTCACTCGGCTTATCAACCCAGCTTGGGTCAGTCACCTCGTCATCCTCCGATTCCTCAGTCTTATCCCCCTCAGTCTGCTCCCCCCTTGGACTTCCTGCCCTGACAACAACTTCACCACTGTCTGACAACCGTGTCTCCTCATCGTCCGACACCTCTTTACAAACTTCTTCCACTAAGTCAACATTGTCATCATGATCATCATCATCACCCACAGACTGCGACAGTTGTAAAACTTGGGCATCGGGAACGAGGTCAGCAGCAACCTGAGAAGTGGTTTGTGACTCTGGGAAGGGTACAGAAAACAGTTCCTGAGAGTATGCCGGATCACATTCCAAATTTTCCTGGGAGGGGTCAGACTGGGGGGAAGAGGTTGAGGTGGAGGAGCCAGAGGAGTGCTCCCTTGGGTAACGTGGGTGGACTGCGTGGAAGACTGACTGGTGGACAAATTACTTGAAGCATTGTCCGCAACCCACGACATCAGCTGTTCGCACTGTTGTGGTTTCAACAGTCCTCTACCACGTGTCCCTGTAAGTTGAGACATGAAGCTAGGGAGTGTAGCTCTGCGGTGTTCCCCTGCTCCCTCATCAGCAGGTACTGTCTCACCCTGCCCAGGACCACGGCCTCTGCCACCTGCAGTAATTAAATGCCCACGCCCACGCTGTCGTCCTCGACCCTTAGCCCTGGGGTTCAAGATTTTCTGTATATAAGTGTATTATATAAAAATAAATAAATAAATAGGCCTGCTGTACTGAAACCTACAAACTTGTTCAGTCTGGTTTAATTAAGTGACGTACAGAATGTGTCAAATGAACATAAAATACGGATTGTAGTGAGTGGACAGCTGAACTGTGACACACAGAATGGTTCCACGCAGCTGTGTGAAATGGATTCATATCACTGAGCTAAAACAATAAAAAAACTAATTTTTTTCTATATATTTTTTTTATATTTTTTTTTAGTTTTTTTTTTTTTTTAACGTGACGTGCAGAAACTATCGTAGACCTAAGTCACACCCTGCTGACGGTGGCTATTTTGACTGCGACCCAGACACATGTCGCACAGAGATTTTTGTGATCAAGCTATATATGTCAGAGCAAAAGACCATGTTGGATTAAGTGACGTACAGAAAGTGTCACCTGGACAGAAAATACCGATTGTAGTGAGTGGACAGCTGAACTCTGACACAAAGAATGGTTCCACGCAGCTGTGTGAAATGGATTCGTATCACTTAGCTAAAACATCAAAAAAACTATTTTTTTAATATATATATATTTTTTTAGTTTTATTTTTTTTGGAACGTGACGTGCAGAAACTATCGTAGACCTAACTCACACCCTGCTGACAGTGGCTATTTTGACTGGGACCAAGAGAAATGTCGCACAGAGATTTTTGTGATCAAGCTATATACGTGAGAACAAAAGACCTTGTTGGATTAAGTGACGTACAGAAAGTGTCACCTAGACAGAAAATACCGATTGTAGTAAGTGGACAGCTGAACTGTGACACACAGAATGGTTCCACGCAGCTGTGTGAAATGGATTCGTATCACTGAGCTAAAACAACAAAAAAACTATTTTTTTATATATATTTTTTTTATATTTTTTTTTTTAGTTTTGTTTTTTTTTGGAACGTGACGTGCATAAACTATCGTAGACCTAACTCACACCCTGCTGACGTGGCTATTTTGACTGCGACCCAGACAAATGTCGCACAGAGATTTTTGTGATCAAGCTATATACGTGAGAACAAAAGACCTTGTTGGATTAAGTGACGTACAGAAAGTGTCACCTGGACAGAAAATACCGATTGTAGTGAGTGGACAGCTGAACTGTGACACACAGAATGGTTCCACGCAGCTGTGTGAAATGGATTCGTATCACTGAGCTAAAACAACAAAAAACTATTTTTTTATATATATATTTTTTATATTTTTTTTAGTTTTTTTTTTTTGGAACGTGACGTGCAGAAACTATCGTAGACCTAACTCACACCCTGCTGACGGTGGCTATTTTGACTGCGACCCAGACAAATGTCGCACAGAGATTTTTGTTATCAAGCTATATACGTGAGAACAAAAGACCTTGTTGGATTAAGTGACGTACAGAAAGTGTCACCTGGACAGAAAATACCGATTGTAGTAAGTGGACAGCTGAACTGTGACACACAGAATGGTTCCACGCAGCTGTGTGAAATGGATTCGTATCACTGAGCTAAAACAACCAAAAACTATTTTTTTAATATATTTTTTTTTATATTTTTTTTTTTGTTTTGTTTTTTTTTGGAACGTGACGTGCATAAACTATCGTAGACCTAACTCACACCCTGCTGACAGTGGCTATTTTGACTGCAACCCAGACAAATGTTGCACAGAAATTTTTGTGATCAAGCTATATACGTGAGAACAAAAGACCTTGTTGGATTAAGTGACGTACAGAAAGCTTCACCTGGACAGAAAATACCGATTGTAGTAAGTGGACAGCTGAACTGTGACACACAAAATGGTTCCACGCAGCTGTGTGAAATGGATTCGTATCACTGAGCTAAAACAACAAAAAAAACTATTTTTTTATATATATATATATTTTTTATATTTTTTTTAGTTTTGTTTTTTTTTGGAACGTGACGTGCAGAAACTATCGTAGACCTAACTCACACCCTGCTGACGGTGGCTATTTTGACTGCGACCCAGACAAATGTCGCACAGAGATTTTTGTGATCAAGCTATATACCTGAGAGCAAAAGACCTTGTTGGATTAAGTGACGTACAGAAAGTGTCACCTGGACAGAAAATACCGATTGTAGTGAGTGGACAGCTGAACTCTGACACACAGAATGGTTCAACGCAGCTGCATGAAATGAATTCGTATCACTGAGCTAAAACAACAAAAAAAACTATTTTTTTTTATATATATATATTTTTTAAATTTTTTTTATTTTTGTTTTTTTTGGAACGTGACGTGCATAAACTATCGTAGACCTAACTCACACCCTGCTGACAGTGGCTATTTTGACTGCGACCCAGACAAATGTTGCACAGAGATTTTTGTGATCAAGCTATATACGTGAGAACAAAAGACCTTGTTGGATTAAGTGACGTACAGAAAACTTCACCTGGACAGAAAATACCGATTGTAGTAAGTGGACAGCTGAACTGTGACACACAGAATGGTTCCACGCAGCTGTGTGAAATGGATTCTTATCACTGAGCTAAAACAAAAAAAAAAACAACAAAAAAAACTATTTTTTATATATATATATTTTTTTTAATATTTTTTTTTAGTTTTGTTTTTTTTTGGAACGTGATGTGTAGAAACTATCGTAGACCTAACTCACACCCTGCTGACGGTGGCTATTTTGACTGCGACCCAGACAAATGTCGCACAGAGATTTTTGTGATCAAGCTATATACCTGAGAGCAAAAGACCTTGTTGGATTAAGTGACGTACAGAAAGTGTCACCTGGACAGAAAATACCGATTGTAGTGAGTGGACAGCTGAACTGTGACACACAAAATGGTTCAACGCAGCTGCGTGAAATGGATTCGTATCACTAAGATATAACAATAAAAAAAAAAAGGGTTATATATGGCGATAGCTGCACTACTTGTGCCAGCCAGCCAGCCAGCCAAGCCAGGAGACAAAAAAAAATGTCTTGTAGCCCTTAGAAGGGCTGTTGGGTTCTTGGGAGATCACTCCTGCCTAACAAAGAAGTAAATGCAGGCCCTAACACTCTCCCTGAAACGCAGCAGCTCTATCCCTAACGACATCCAGACAGCATCTGAGCCGAGCACCGCGGGCAGTCACTAGTATATTCCAGGGTCACCTGATCAGGCCAGCCAACCCCTGCTATCGACATGTAAGGGCTCCACGTGATGCTGGGTGTATCGCAGAGTCTCCTGGCTTGTGATTGGCTGAGTTTATAGGTGCCAAAAATGCACAATGCGTAAGTTGCTATTTCCTCGAGCATGGCGAGATACTTGTCCAAGCAGCGAGCACTTATGAGTACCGTAAAACTCGAACGAGCACCAAGCTCGGACGAGTATGCTCGCTCATCTCTAAACGTTAAATAAGAGCTAAAAATCAGGCAGCCTGCAGCCACTACAGTGCCGTTTACTGACCGACCACACACACACCATCGGTTGCAGCCGACACTGAATTTACTATCAGTCCACCAATTCCTTACCTAAGCTCCTGATGACAATCGGATTTATACACAGAAATGTGTTGAGCATGTGGGGTTACAGTCAGACCCACAGACTGTTCTATTTCTAGCTTGAATCTGGTCACGGCGCTGCAGAGAGGTCTCTCCTGCAGCGCTCTGCTGATCACCTGGTGATCCCCACTGCAAGGAGAATCCTGCATAAGGGTAATCTTCATCAGTGCCTTAAGCAGGGTGCACCAGGGCTAAAGTATTGCAGAGAGCTTTCTCCTGTGATGCTAAAGGTGGCGACTTGGACACACACTGACCGGTGCTAATAATTATCTCCAGCAGAGGTTCATTCTGTGCAGCATTTTAAAGCATTAGCTTCAGGGGTACAAGTAGCCCTTAGTGCTCCCCTGGATCCACTGCCTGGCTAATCTGTGAGGGTAGTGGTATTCCACCAACAAGGTGGAACCCTTACATCTCAATTACCTCCTCTTGAACACTTGAAGCACACCAGCAGCGCAATATCACTGGGTAACATTTGATTCTTTCCCCATGTGGCTGCAATTTACCCTTTATGCCACTGCCCGATTTTTAAATATTAATCAATAAGGTTATTGTTATTTTAAGTTATTTAACGTTCTATTCAGGCGTGAACCGAGCAATTTCCCAGAATGTATACTATTACTATCCTAGCCTAGTGAATCCCTTCATCTGATCCATCAGAAGAACAACCTCAAAAGTATGGATCCTGTCTTTTAAGGATCCGCCTTCAAACGGTCAGCATTTGGTCAGTAATCCATCAGTATTGCTAAGGCCAAAGAAAAACAGGTTTGGATCAAAAACATCCAAACACTTGACTGGAATATATGCATGTCTTCTGTGTTTTGTACCCGCTCCTCCTTTTGGCTTCCAAATCATGAGCATATCCTGATGAAAAATAGGAAACATGTGATAGAGGCCTTACGGATCCTCAGGATCTGTTGTATTTTTAATTTTTCTGTCCTGACAGATCAGAAGAAGGTTAAAATATATGGTGATGTTAACAAGGCCAAACAGGGACACTATTGTTCCCATCACAGAGTTGGGAGAGTGGCAATCGCATGAGGAGTTAACATTGTGGCCCAGTTACAGAGTGGGGAACAAAAACAGTAGCAGTAACAGCACTAGATGGTGGGTGGCAGTAGGAGAAGATGGAAGCAGATGTGTGGCATCAGGCAGGTGACAGCATCAGAATAGTGGCTGAAGCAGATGGACAGAAGAAGCAGGTCTTTTTTCACAAAGTTTTGGTGTGGCACCCAGAATGATCTAGTCTGATGCATCAGGCACTGGTGTATGGAAATACTGACTGATCCATGCCAGATTCATCTTTGCAGAGGTTAGTCTCTCAACATTTTATGTGGAAAGGAGAGTTTTTTTTGGGGGTAACTATGCCCCCCGTCGAACTAAACACCTGCTCTGAGGCCACACTACTGGTCGGGCATGAAATCTTGTCCATGGCAAACTCGACAAGTTGCAGCCACAAATCATGTTTGCTGAACAGTAGTTCAGGGGATCTTGGATGTGGGGAGGCAGGGTGCAGTCTAAGTATGCCACCACCTGCTGGTTCAGGTTCTGCTCCATGTCCTGCTGTTGCTGGGTGGTTTCTTCAGTAGGCGGATGAAGAAAAGTGCTCATTAGAGACTCCAGGCTTAAGTTGCTGCTGATGGAGCTTGTGCTGCTCCTGCCACCCACCCCTCTCCAGCAGTCATGGAAGTGGAGTTTGAGTGCAGAGGGCCCCCTGGTCAGACCTTCGTGAGGATGGGCAATGGCACACATAGCAGATAAACCATCCATTTCTGTATACATTGCTTGTGCATGAATGTCCTCCTTTTCTTCCTCCTCTGCCAGTTCAGCCCCCACAGGGCTCAGGTGGCCATAAGATATAGGCGCCACATCTCCTGTCCCCTGGCCAGCCAGATTTATCAGCATCTGCTCCAGGATGCGAATAAGTGGAATGGCATTGTTCATCCTGTACTCCTGGTGACTGAAAAGTGGGTTCCTCAAAGGGCCTGAGCAAATGACAGGTGTCACACATGAGCTGCCACTGGCTAACGTCTAGGTTACACAGTGGAGTACTCCTGTCCGCCTGCATCATCAAGAAATCATTTATGGCCTTCCCCTGCTCATATAGTCAGTTCAACATGTGGATAGTGGTGTTCCAACGGGTGGAAACGTCTCATATGAGGCTATATTGGGGAACGCTATTCTGCCTTTGCAGCTCAAGGAAGGCGTGGCTGAAATGCATGCACAGTTTTCTGCCTATTTTCAGGATGTCGTGCAGTTGGGTGAAAGCTTCTGTGCCATTGGATGAGTGCACGCATACTGTTGTCTTTTTGCAAACGCCTTGGTGATTGATTGCTGACTAAATGAGTGAATAGAAGGAGAAATAGCAGGAGCATCTTGACCAGTAGATGATTGGAAGGAAACACAGTTACCTTCTGCTGAGGTGATGGAGCCATGACTGCTGGAGAAGGGGAGTGGGCAATTGGATGATGCAGCGGTTTTCCCAGGCCATTTTATGGTGAGGCTGCATGTGTTGATATAGGGCAGTGGTGCCAACATTGGCACCCTAGCCACACTTCCCCTTCTGCCCACAAATTATACAAATGGCCACACTGAAGTCATAATGAGGCTTGAAAAACTACCATGCCGGCGAGTATGACATTTTCCCCCCACCACTCTGTGCTAACTGCCAGCTGCAGCTGCCTGTCACAGTCACCAAGCTGCATGCCTGACCACTTGCAACACCAGCTCCCAAGCTACTCCCATCGTCACCACTTGAATCAAATCTCTCCTCCAGATCTTGGCTGGGCAGTAGCTGCTGACTGTCCTCAATAATATCGTCTTTGCTGGAGCAGAGCCGACTGCATACAATACTTCCCTAGCAGAAGGGACAGAAAATGAAAGAGGCAGGTTCTGGATTGGTGTGGGAACAGAGCTTGTTCCTGCGCCATCCCAACTAAGCGTTGTGTCAGAGGAACCCACCGACTCCTGGCTGGGGGTTTCTGATGTCAGTTAAGATGATGTTGAAGACTGAGTCAAGAATTCATGGACAGCTGGGTTTCTGGTCAAAACTAGAGATGAGCGAGTAGTGTTCGATCGAGCCGGTATTCGATCGAATACTACGCTATTCGGCATACTCGATTTCAATCGAGTATAACGGCGATGGCGCACTTAGAATTCGTTTCCCCTCCCACCTTCCCTGGCGCTCTTTTTCCACCAATCACCATGCAGGGGGGGTATGACAGGCCCGCGGAGCACGCTGGCAGCGCGAAAACAGCGTCTACATGGATTGGCTGGAAAAACCACGTGACCTCGAATATTAAAAACTCAGCTCTTCCTGCTCGTTCGCATATGCTGCGTGAACTTAGTCAGGGACAGAGGCTGGAGAAGGGAGAGATAGGTTTTAGCTGTTGGACAGGCAGGAGCGTGATTAAAAGCCCTTATCAGGGCTACTATAGTGCAGTACAGTGATAGCTTTACTACCATATACACTCTGCAGGGAACGGCTGCTGTATTCAGGGATAGCTGCTGGAGTAGGGACAGAGAGAGGCATTAGTGGTGTATTAGGTGCTCTGCTACATACCAAACTATATTTGGCACTACTGTTCTGCGTTCTTTTTGGCCGCAAAACCCTGTTATATACCTAGTGTGTATATGCACCATCTGATCTTCTGGCAGTATACGGCTATGTACTTTTTTTTTTTTTTTAAATACAGTTTATTTGGCTCTAGTGTTCTGGGTTCTGTGTGCCTGCAATACCCTTTTTGTATACCAGGTGTAAATACCCACCGTCTGACCTGTTAGTACACGGCTGTGTACCTAGAAATAAAAAAAAAAAGGCCTTTTCTTTGTCTACTGTACTGAGCGTTCTGCGTGCTTGCAAAATTATTTTATATACGTGGTGTTAATACCCACCGTCTGACCTGTTAGTACACGGCTGTGTACCTAGAAATATAAAAAAAAAGGCCTTTTCTTTGTCTACTATACTGAGCGTTCTGCGTGCTTGCAAAATTATTTTATATACGTGGTGTTAATACACACCGTCTGACCTGTTAGTACACGGCTGTGTACCTAGAAATATAAAAAAAAGGCCTTTTCTTTGTCTACTGTACTGTGCGTTCTGCGTGCTTGCAAAAGTATTTTATATACGTGGTGTTAATACACACCGTCTGACCTGTTAGTACACGGCTGTGTACCTAGAAATATAAAAAAAAAGGCCTTTTCTTTGTCTACTATACTGTGCGTTCTGCGTGCTTGCAAAAGTATTTTATATACGTGGTGTAAATACACCGTCTGACCTGTTAGTACACAGCTGTGTACCTAGAAATAAAAAAAAAAAGGCCTTTTCTTTGTCTACTGTACTGAGCGTTCTGCGTGCTTGCAAAATTATTTTATATACGTGGTGTTAATACACACCGTCTGACCTGTTAGTACACGGCTGTGTACCTAGAAATATAAAAAAAAAAGGCCTTTTCTTTGTCTACTGTACTGTGCGTTCTGCGTGCTTGCAAAAGTATTTTATATACGTGGTGTTAATACACACCGTCTGACCTGTTAGTACACGGCTGTGTACCTAGAAATATTAAAAAAAAGGCCTTTTCTTTGTCTACTGTACTGTGCGTTCTGCGTGCTTGCAAAAGTATTTTATATACGTGGTGTTAATACACACCGTCTGACCTGTTAGTACACGGCTGTGTACCTAGAAATATTAAAAAACTAGGCCTTTTCTTTGGCACCTGTACTGTGCGTTCTGCGTGCTTGCAAAAGTATTTTATATACGTGGTGTTAATACACACCGTCTGACCTGTTAGTACACGGCTGTGTACCTAGAAATATAAAAAAAAAGGCCTTTTCTTTGTCTACTATACTGTGCGTTCTGCGTGCTTGCAAAAGTATTTTATATACGTGGTGTAAATACCCACCGTCTGACCTGTTAGTACATGGCTGTGTACCTAGAAATAAAAAAAAAAGGCCTTTTCTTTGTCTACTGTACTGAGCGTTCTGCGTGCTTGCAAAAGTATTTTATATACGTGGTGTTAATACACACCGTCTGACCTGTTAGTACACGGCTGTGTACCTAGAAATATAAAAAAAAAGGCCTTTTCTTTGTCTACTGTACTGAGCGTTCTGCGTGCTTGCAAAAGTATTTTATATACGTGGTGTTAATACACACCGTCTGACCTGTTAGTACACGGCTGTGTACCTAGAAATATAAAAAAAAAGGCCTTTTCTTTGTCTACTGTACTGAGCGTTCTGCGTGCTTGCAAAAGTATTTTATATACGTGGTGTTAATACACACCGTCTGACCTGTTAGTACACGGCTGTGTACCTAGAAATATTAAAAAACTAGGCCTTTTCTTTGGCACCTGTACTGTGCGTTCTGCGTGCTTGCAAAAGTATTTTATATACGTGGTGTTAATACACACCGTCTGACCTGTTAGTACACGGCTGTGTACCTAGAAATATAAAAAAAAAGGCCTTTTCTTTGTCTACTATACTGTGCGTTCTGCGTGCTTGCAAAAGTACTTTATATACATGGTGTAAATACCCACCGTCTGACCTGTTAGTACATGGCTGTGTACCTAGAAATATAAAAAAAAAGGCCTTTTCTTTGTCTACTGTACTGAGCGTTCTGCGTGCTTGCAAAAGTATTTTATATACGTGGTGTTAATACACACCGTCTGACCTGTTAGTACACGGCTGTGTACCTAGAAATATTAAAAAACTAGGCCTTTTCTTTGTCTACTGTACTGAGCGTTCTGCGTGCTTGCAAAAGTATTTTATATACGTGGTGTTTATACACACCGTCTGACCTGTTAGTACACGGCTGTGTACCTAGAAATATTAAAAAACTAGGCCTTTTCTTTGTCTACTGTACTGTGCGTTCTGCGTGCTTGCAAAAGTATTTTATATACGTGGTGTTAATACACACCGTCTGACCTGTTAGTATACGGCTGTGTACCTAGAAATATAACAAAAAAAGGCCTTTTCTTTGTCTACTGTACTGAGCGTTCTGCGTGCTTGCAAAAGTATTTTATATACGTGGTGTTAATACACACCGTCTGACCTGTTAGTACACGGCTGTGTACCTAGAAATATAACAAAAAAAAGGCCTTTTCTTTGTCTACTGTACTGAGCGTTCTGCGTGCTTGCAAAAGTATTTTATATACGTGGTGTTAATACACACCGTCTGAACTGGTAGTATACCGCTGTGAAGGCAAAATATTGTAACAAAAAAAAAAAAATGCGTAGGGCTAGCGGAATCGGACGTGGACGAGGACGGGGGCGCGGAAATGCTGTTGGGGGCCTTGTTGAAGCCAGTGGGGATACAATGCGTGCTGGTGAGGGTCAGCCAGGATCCCACTCATCCAGAATCCCTGCCTTTATGGGACAGTTAAGCAGGGGGCGAGTTACACCGCTGTTGAGGCCTGAGCAGGTTGAACAGGTGGTGCAATGGATAGCCGATAGCGCTTCCACACAGTTGTCCACCAGCCAGTCATCCACACAGTCTCACTCTGACCCTCCTTCCTCCACACCTGGCCAACAGAGTCATCCCACCATTGACCCCTCCCAGGAGCTCTTTTCGGGTCCTTTTTCAGATGTGCCGGAAGAATCCCAGGAGCTAGCAGAGGAATTTGTTTGTAGTGATGCCCAAACACTTGAGTATTCGCCATCTCCTGCTGATGTGGACCCTGAACCAGCATCTGTTATCATGAGCGATGATGATGATGAGACGCAGTTGCCATCAAGGGAGGCTGTTGGAATGTCCAGTGGGCAGGAGGAGGAGCAGAGTGAGGAAGTGGAAGAGGAGGTGGTGGATGACGAAATGACTGACCCCACTTGGCCAGGGGTGATGTCCAGCGGGGAAAGCAGTGGAGAGGTGGTGGTCTGCGCAGCACCGAAAAAGGCAGCAAGAGGCAGAGGGATGTCCAGAGGCAGAGGGATGTCCAGAGGCAGAGGGATGTCCAGAGGCAGAGGGATGTCCACAGGCAGAGGGATGTCCACAGGCAGAGGACAGTCCAGACAGAGAAGTGAGGCCACAGCCAGCAGGGCCGAAGCTGTTCCCGGCAGCAGGCAGTCGCGCGAAGCTCCCCCATCGAGGCCTCGTACTTCTGTGGTGTGGAGATTTTTTAATGTTTGTGCGGATGACAAACTGAGCGCGGTTTGCACACTCTGCCACTCAAAACTGAGTAGGGGCTCTGAGAAGAGCAATCTGACCACCTCAGGCATGCGGCGTCACTTGGAAGTCAAGCACTGGGCTGAGTGGGAGAGAGCAAACGCAATACAACCTGCGCAAGGTCTTCCTGCCACTGCCTCTTCCCCTTTGTTGTGTGCTGCCACTGCGGTCCAGACCTCCAGCCAGGACACCTCCACATCTGCCTCTGCCTCGGCTACTTTGGGGCCTTCTCCTTCAGCCTCCCCTTCCCCGCATCTTCGCCTGCACCTTCACACTCCTCGTCCCATCAACTGTCCATCTCGCAGGCGTTCGACCGCAGGCGGAAGTACGCCTCGAGTCACCCCCAAGCCCAAGCCTTAAACTGCCACATCTCCAAACTGCTGGCCCTGGAGATGTTGCCGTTTAGGCTTGTGGAGACGCAGGCCTTCCGCGACCTGATGGCGGCTGCCGCACCTCGCTATTCCGTCCCCAGCCGCCACTACTTTTCCCGGAGTGCCGTCCCCGCCCTGCACCAGCACGTGTCGCGTAACATCAGGCGGGCCCTGAGGTACGCAGTCAGCGCAAAGGTCCACTTGACCACCGACTCGTGGACAAGCGCTTGCGGCCAGGGACGATACATCTCTTTGACGGCACACTGGGTGAATGTTGTGGAAGCGGGGACGGGGTCGCAAACAGAGACGGCCTACCTACCACCCCCGCCCAAGATTGCCAGCACGGGTTCTGATAAACCCCCTCCTCTTCCTCCTCCTCCTCTGCCTTAACATCGCCCTCAGCCGCTAGCTGGAAGCGTTGCAGCACTGGCGCGGGGAGACGTCAGCAGGCGGTGCTTAAGCTCATCAGCTTGGGCGACAGGAAGCACAGCGCCCCAGAGGTGAGGGACGCCATATTGCAGCAGACGGAGATGTGGCTGTCGCCGCTGCAGCTAGGACCAGGCATGGTCGTGTGCGATAACGGCCGTAACCTGGTGGCGGCTCTGGAGCTTGCCGAACTCAATCACGTACCATGCCTGGCCCACGTTTTTAATCTGGTAGTCCAAAAATTTCTAAAGACTTACCCCAACCTGGCAGAGCTACTGGTGAAAGTGCGGCGCTTGTGCGCTCACTTTCGGAAGTCAACTGTAGCTGCTGCTAGCTTAAAAAACTCCAGCAACGCCTCCATTTGCCTGAACATCGGCTGTTGTGCGACCTGCCGACTCGCTGGAATTCCACCTATTCCATGTTGGCCAGGGTGTGTGAGCAGCAGAGAGCATTGATGGAGTACCAGATTATGAATCCACGCGTGCCTCCAACTCAGCTCCCTCAGTTTGCCAACCACGAGTGGCCATGGATGGCAGACATATGCGATGTACTGCGTATCTTTGAGGAGTCCACCAAGAAGGTCAGCAGCGAGGACGCTATAGTGAGCGTAACCATCCCGCTCCTATGCGTCCTTAAAGAATCGCTCATCGCAATAAGGGAGAACGCATTGCACGCAGAGGAGACGGGGGTAGGAGGAGACGCAACGGAGCTACACAGTCAGACCACACTTTTGTCTGCTTCTCGGTGGCAGTTGCAGGAGGAGGAGGATGAGGAGGAGGAGGACGACGTGGAGGTGGCTGTGGAAGAGGAGGCGGATGCTGGCGGCGAGGGTAGCAGTCAGGCTGTGTGCGTCCCATTGGTTCAGCGCGGATGGGGCGGAGAGGAGGCGGAAGAGGAAGAGGAGGAAATGGCAAGTGATCCTTCTGGTGGGGGCAGTGACGTCATGCCTATTCAGAGTCTGGCACACATGGCTGACTTCATGCTGGGCTGCTTTTCCCGGGACACACGTGTTGTCCGGATAGTGGAGAACAAACTGTACTGGGTCTTCGCACTCCTGGACCCCCGGTATAAAGATAACGTCTCCTCTTTTATTCCGGTAGAGGAGAGGACGAATCGATTGCTGGAATACCAGAGGGAACTCGTGCAGAACATGATGGAGATTTTCCCACCCACCATCGCTGGCGGCAGAGAGGAGAGGGTCTCCCAGAGTCCCACAACATCGATCAGGCCCACAGCCACCAGGGGAACACTCTCCAAGGTGTGGGACACGTTCATGGCACCCCCTCGTGCAACTTCCATCACTGCGGGGCCCGCTATCAGCAGGAGGGACAAGTATCGGCGGATGTTGCGGGAGTACCTGGCAGACCGTACCCCTGTCCTCCCCGATCCCTCGGCGTCCTACACTTACTGGGTCTCCAAGTTGGACACGTGGCTGGAACTGTCCCTGTACGCCTTGGAGGTGCTTGCCTGCCCTGCCGCCAGCGTGCTATCAGAAAGGGTGTTCAGCGCAGCCGGGGGCATTATAACCGATAAGCGCAGCCGCCTGTCAACCGACAGTGCCGACAGGCTGACGCTAATCAAAATGAACAGCAAGTGGATTGACCCGGACTTTGCTTCTCCAACAGTGGAAAGCAGCCAAAAGTGAAGTGCCATCTGTATGAAGTGCCATTTCCTCCTCCACCTCCTCCTCCTTAACCGCCTTAGAATTGCTCCGTAAAATAAAAAAAAATATATATTTATGGCTCACCTCTTGGGCCTACAAACAATTTTTAAGAGGTCTCACCTCTTTAGCCTCCACATAATTTTTAAGAGGTCTCACCTCTTGGGCCTACAAACAATTTTTCTCATGGCTCACCTCTTGGGCCTACAAACAATTTTTAAGAGGTCTCACCTCTTGGGCCTCCACATAATTTTTAAGAGGTCTCACCTCTTGGGCCTACAAACAATTTTTCTCATGGCTCACCTCTTGGGCCTACAAACAATTTTTAAGAGGTCTCACCTCTTTGGCCTCCACATAATTTTTAAGAGGTCTCACCTCTTGGGCCTACAAACAATTTTTCTCATGGCTCACCTCTTGGGCCTACAAACAATTTTTAAGAGGTCTCACCTCTTGGGCATACAAACAATTTTTAAGAGGTCTCAACTCTTGGGCCTACAAACAATTTTTAAGAGGTCTCACCTCTTTGGCCTCCACATAATTTTTAAGAGGTCTCACCTCTTGGGCCTGCAAACAATTTTTCTCATGGCTCACCTCTTGGGCCTTCAAACAATTTTTAAGAGGTCTCACCACTTTGGCCTCCACATAATTTTTAAGAGGTCTCACCTCTTGGGCCTACAAACAATTTTTCTCATGGCTCACCTCTTGGGCCTACAAACAATTTTTAAGAGGTCTCACCTCTTTGGCCTCGACATAATTTTTAAGAGGTCTCACCTCTTGGGCCTACAAACAATTTTTATTATGGCTCACCTCTTGGGCCTTAATACAATTTTTAAGAGGTCTCACCTCTTGGGCCTACAAACAATTTTTAAGAGGTCTCACCTCTTGGGCCTACAAACAATTTTAAGAGGTCTCACCTCTTGGGCCTACAAACAATTTTTAAGAGGTCTCACCTCTTTGGCCTCCACATAATTTTTAAGAGGTCTCACCTCTTGGGCCTGCAAACAATTTTTCTCATGGCTCACCTCTTGGGCCTACAAACAATTTTTAAGAGGTCTCACCTCTTTGGCCTCCACATAATTTTTAAGAGGTCTCACCTCTTGGGCCTACAAACAATTTTTCTCATGGCTCACCTCTTGGGCCTACAAACAATTTTTAAGAGGTCTCACCTCTTGGGCCTACAAACAATTTTTATTATGGCTCACCTCTTGGGCCTTAATACAATTTTTAAGAGGTCTCACCTCTTTGGCCTCCACTTAATTTTTTCGAGGGCTCACCTCATGGGCCTCCATATAATTTTTTCGAGGGCTCACCTCAAGCTAACTTTGCGCACTCATTAAAATATTTTCACAACAAGGACCTAAGAGCCCTCGATGGGAGAGCTTTGTGTGGGGGCCTGTTATAGGGAAGAGATGCGGCCCTGCGGGCTCTAGCCTGCCTTCTCCATGAGCCTCTGGCCAGCCCACGGCCTCTTCCTGCCTTTTGCGGTCCTACGCATCCCTCAACATCCCCACTGCTTTACCTGCTAGACATGACACTGGGCCAGGTCGGGTCACTGACTTCGTCATACTCAACCACCTCCTCTTACACTGCCTCACTTTGCTCCAACAGCCTCCCTTGCTGGCAACTGTGTCTCATCATCGTCCCTAATCATTTTACACTTTAGTGCCCGTTCCACACCACCATCAGCTAGAGATGGAGCTTGCTCCAGTGTTTGGGCATCAGAACAAACAAAATCCTCAGATAGCTCCTGCGATTCTTGCATGGGTGGGAACACTGGGTTGATAACATTGGGCAGGGTGGGAGGAAGGAGGGTCAGAGTGAGGTCCCTGCAGTTTCTGCAGGCTATCGACGAGACTGGACTTTGTGGACTTGACTGGGTGGTGGACAGATTTAACAAATCTAGAAGGAGAAGGAGGGGTTTGCCGAGCTGTCTGTAAGGGTTGCGGAAATCCAGACAGAACCAAGGCCCAAAACTTGGGTGGGGGTAGCAGGTTTGCCCGTCCCCGCCTCCACAACATTCACCCAGTGTGCCGTCAGGGAGATGTAGCATCCCCGGCCTCAAACCAAAGTGTTGGTGGTCAAATGGCCTTTTGCAGTAACCGTGTTACTCGGGCGTGGATGATGTTTTGGGACATGTGCCTGGGCAAGGCAGGGATGGCACAGAGGGAAAAATAGTGATGGCTTGATTGCTTTCCCCCTTGCCTATGCCATCTGTGGTTGTCATAGGCAACGTGATTTTAAGGGGTGCAGAATTTTATCTTCTTTTTTGTCTAGTTTGGCTTGGGGTCCATGGCAATGTAGAGGAAAGAAGGTTTCCTTGTATGGTCTCACTTTACAGAGAGGTTACATTGTCTTTGGAGTGTATTGTTGAGAGGCTGTGATAGTGGCGTAATAGTGCGACTTGGGCGCGTTATATGCACCCAGACATGCTTCCCCTGCTGTCCCAGTTGCATTCCAGCAGTGTTGGCATCCTTTTCTGAGGTTTCAGGGTGGACTTGGTGACCTCCAAGTGGTCGAATTGAGATTTCCAAGTGGCGAGCATTTTTTTCCCATAGACTTTAATGGGATTCGATATTCGGTCGAATAGCCGAATATCGCGGTCTATTCGAATCGAATTTCGAACTTTCGAATATTTCACTACTCGCTCATCTCTAGTCAAAACATAACCACTGAATGACACTTCCCGCTCTGGCCTGTTGGTGCAACTGCTGCTACCATGGATTAAATTAGCTAAAAAAGAATGTGAATACCACAGAATCTGTAGTATCAGGCCACAATTTCACCCCAGAATCAAGGATGAATAGATGTACTTATATATAAAAGAACATGAACACCCTAAAATCTGTAGTATCAGGCCATAATTTCACCCCAGAATCAAGGATGAATGGATGTACTTATGTATAGAAGAAAGCAGCGATGAGGTAGCACCCTGGCAACGAGGCCAGGTCCTTTTGATCTCCCCACGATTGTGTTGGCCTGGCTCCCACACCAGGCACTTATCCTTCTCCTCCTCCTTCTACTCCATGGACACATTCCCATCCCCAACAGTAGCTGGACACAGGGTCTCTCACACTACCCCTCATTTCTATCACATGTCAGGTCACACGTTGCCAGGCCACGTTGGTGTTGATCAGCCTGGGAGAGAATAGCCACATCGGCGAGAAGTTGCTCAAGTACTTCAAGCAGCAAACATCCAGTTGGCTGTCACACTGCTGACTCCAAATAGGGAAGGTGATCAGCGACAATGAGAAAGGAGAAATAACACATGCTCCATGCATGGTGCACATCATCAACCTAGTAGTGCTGCGCTTTTTCAGTAAG
>ONZH01021640.1:135000-189851 GCA_900303285.1 Rhinella marina | reverse complement strand
AAACAACAAAAAAAACTATTTTTTATATATATATTTTTTTGTTATATTTTTTTTTTAGTTTTGTTTTTTTTGGAACGTGACGTGCAGAAACTATCGTAGACCTAACTCACACCCTGCTGATGGTGGCTATTTTAACTGCGACCCAGACAAATGTCGCACAGAGATTTTTGTGAATAAGCTATATACGTGAGAGCAAAAGACCTTGTTGGATTAAGTGACGTACAGAAAGTTTCACCTAAACAGAAAATACCGATTGTAGTGAGTGGACAGCTGAACTGTGACACACAGAATGGTTCCACGCAGCTGTGTGAAATGGATTCGTATCACTGAGCTAAAACAACAAAAAAACTATTTTTTATATATTATTTTTTTTATATTTTTTTTTAGTTTTGTTTTTTTTGGAACGTGACGTGCAGAAACTATCGTAGACCTAACTCACACCCTGCTGACGGTGGCTATTTTAACTGCGACCCAGACAGATGTCGCACAGAGATTTTTGTGATCAAGCTATATACGTGAGAGCAAAAGACCTTGTTGGATTAAGTGACGTACAGAAAGTGTCACCTGGACAGAAAATACCGATTGTAGTGAGTGGACAGCTGAACTGTGACACACAGAATGGTTCCACACTGCTGTATGAAATGGATTTGTATCACTGAGATATAACAATAAAAAAAAAGGGGTTATATATGGCGATAGCTGCACTACTAGTGCCAGCCAGCCAGCCAGCCAAGCCAGGAGACAATAAAAAATGTCTTGTAGCCCTTAGAAGGGCTGTTGGGTTCTTTTGAGATCACTCCTGCCTAACAAAGAACTAAATGCAGGCCCTAACACTCTCCCTGAAACGCAGCAGCTCTATCCCTAACGACATCCAGACAGCATCTGAGCCGAGCACCGCGGGCAGTCACTAGTATATTCCAGGGTCACCTGATCAGGCCAGCCAACCCCTGCTATCGACATGTAAGGGCCCCACGTGATGCTGGGTGTACCGCAGAGTCTCCTGGCTTGTGATTGGCTGAGTTTATAGGCGCCAAAAATGCACAATGCGGAAGTTGCCATTTCCTCGAGCATGGCGAGATACTCGTCCGAGCAGCGAGCACGTATGAGTACCGTAATACTCGAACGAGCACCAAGCTCGGACGAGTATGCTCGCTCATCTCTAATTGTTACCCTTTTGCTCGTCAGTGTATATATATATTTATAAAGGTTTAAAAGATAAGGTAAAAATGTTACTCTCTGACCTGCTAGAAAGATACATGATGTAATCTGCATTTAATGTAATCTTCTTACCAGTGTCTGTATTTGTGAGTTTCCCCTCCGTTCTGCTTCTCGGCAGAGAGGATCAGAGAGGATGGCTCACAAATGCAGTCACTGAAGAGAAGATTACCCTCACTACAGATCACATCATGTACCTTTCTAGCAGGTCAGAAAATTTTTTTTTTTGCTGGAGTTCTCCTTTAAGGTTTACTTTCATCTTGGAAGTGCAATGTAATTACAAGTATTCGCTCCATTCACTTGAAAGGAGCGAGTACTTGTAATTACACTGCACCACCGCTACAAGGGAGATTATGCACAGTGTAATGACACAGAAGGAATGCTCTCATGGAACACCACCACCTCTTCAAGCAGCTGATTGACGGGGGTGCCGGGTGGCAGGCCCCCGCCAATCAGATATTGATTACCTATCCTGAAGATAGGTCATCAATATAAATTGCTGCACATCTTTGATTTACACATAAGTGGGTCAGGTCCATATATTCTGTGTCTGTATATATGCCGGGTTTGGCACCAAGAGCCGACTAAATACTGAGTGTACCAGGGCTCAGGGTATGCCATTAACAATATGCATAGAACTACATATAACCAAAAGCAAAGTTATGGCGCATGCGCTGAGTGGTGCGGCAGGAGTGGAAAATGAAATATATTGAATAGTATATGGGTTAATCATGTAATTTTCATTAGGCACTAGATCATGGGTTAGCAGCATTCTTCAGCATCCAGCTTCAGTGAAAATACAACCCCCAGCATGCACACCATAGAAGTGAAAGGAGGATTCGGGAAGTTGTAGTTTCAGAACAGCCTGCACTAGATACTTGGTCCTGGGAAACCCCTTTCACTTAATGCAATCAGTGGTTGTTCTGTAGGAGCCAAAAAAACTCCCTAAATAATTTATCTTGGCAAGAAGAAGCTCATTACAGTACATAGATTTTTATTTGCTGGCCTATTACAAGGGAAAGTGAGCTGCTGGGCATGTGACCAGCAGACACATAAGGTGGACATTATGACACCAGAGGGCACCATTACAAGTATATTACCACAGAGCAAACCGGCAGCGCAAGCCATTTCCGTGTGTCAAGCTTGAGATCCAGTAGTTTGGTCCCAGTTTGTGTGATCTATCAAATGTAATATTTCATTCTGGGATATTGCTAGAGGACTAGGTCAGGGAAGGGAGTTAATGTTTGGTGATTTTTCAGATCAACAGAACTCATTAGTGCTGTTCTTTACTCATATGGTGTATGCACACAGCGCTACCATCAGGGGCATAGCTAAACGCTCATGGGCCCTGGTGCAAGAGTTCAGTTTGGACCCCCCTTCCCTCAGTGCTTTGTGGCCAGGGAAGCACATAGCCTTCATACTGCCTGAGGCAAAAATTGAAACGGCTCCCACCACTCAATGCCAAATTCATGACCTAACCCCTCCCCTCCAGCCAGAGGTGTAACTTGACCAGCATGCACTTTCTATAATACTGGTGTCTTCTTATGTGGCACAAGGGTCTTTGGGCCCCCTCAGGCTCCTGGGCCTGGTAGCGACTGCTACCTCTGTACCCCCTATATCTACACCCCGGGCTACCATGCACATGGATGACTGGCTATTAGTCTATATTTCTGCCTTATGGTGTCCCCATGAGTATGGGCCCATAGAGTACCCTGGTGCTATAGTCAAGAGTAGAGATGCCACCTACTGACATCTGAATGTGGCATATGGAGCACATGTGCATATTATATGATAATACACATTCTCATGTGACTTTGTTTTGTTTTGGTGCCAATAAAGTTATAATAAAATGCTGGTATAATTACGTGTGCACAGGGCCTCTGTGGCACTGCAGAGTGCTTTATCTACTTGGTATCATGTCCCACTGTAGTGATAGATGTGCCATCATCAATTCAGCACAGATGAAAAGTTGTAGATGTATTAGAAAGCATGTAAATATTCATAAGCCCTGTATTAATTTATAACAAGATCTGTTAACACTCAGTACAGTAACAAAATGTCACCTTTGTAATAAATAACTTTTTCTGTAAAACTCTAACTTTCTTCTTATCTCTCTATGTTGCAATTCATCACTTAGAGTTTTACATAACCTCTGGTGGTTTGGAATATATGTTTTCTTCTGAACTGATGTCCTTGAAGATTACCATTGTGTTACCTTGACTATGTGTCCCTCATTAATGCAGAACAAAAAAAGTTATTCCTTTGTTAGAGAGCATTAATCCTTAAAATAAAAAATGTCTGGAAATATCACGTCCTTGAGTTGTCCTCTTGTATGAAATTTCCTAATACTCTTGATATCTAACACAATCAGCAGTACTGTGTGCATGGATAGGGCCGGACTGGGACTAAAAAACAGCCCTGGCACACAAACCACCCCAGCCCATGTACATTATTGCCCCCTCCCCCATATTGAGAAAAAATAGTGACACACATTGCACACTGAGGCAAATGGTGCTTTATTAGGTCACATCTCTCATCACTCTCTTAAACATGCAGACCACATTATTAACACAAGATGGAAGATAAAAATGTAACATATACCGTGCTTTGAAAAAGTATTCATACCCCTTTGAACTTGTCCACATTTTTTCACGTTACACCCACAAACAAATGTATTTTGTTGGGATTTTATGTGATAGTCCAACACAAAGTTGCGTAGTATGTGTGAAGTGAAAAGAAAATAATACATGTTTTTTAAAATTTTAATAAATAAAAATCTGAAAAGTTTGGCCTGCATTTATATTCAACCCCCTGAAGTTTGAGACCCCTAAATAAAATGCATTGTGACCTATTGCCTACAGAAGTCACCTAATTAGTAGATAGAGTCCACTTGTGTGTAATTTATTTGTAGTATAATTACAGCTGCTCTGTGAAGGCCTCAGAGGTTTGTTAAAGAACATTAGTGATTAAACAGCATCATGAAAATCAAGGAACACACCAGACAGGTCAGGGATAAAGTTGTGGAGAAGTGTAAAGCAGGGTTAGATTATAAAAAAAATCCCAAACTCTCAAAATCTCACAGAGCTTTGTTCAATCCATCATCCAAAAGTGAAACGAGTATTGCACAACTAACTGCAAACCCACCGAGACATTTCTGTCCACCTAAACTGACAGCCCAGGCAAGGAGAACACTAATTAGAGAAGCAGCAAAGAGGCCCATGGTCACTCTGGAGCAGCTGCAGAGATCCACAGCTCAGGTGGGAGAATCTGTCTACAGGACAACTATTGTTGTGTACTCTACAAATCTGGCCTTTATAGAAGACTGGCAAGAAGAAAGCCATTTTTGAGAGCAATCCAGAAGTCCAGTTTGCAGTTTGGGTCAAGCCATGTAGGAGACACAGCAAACATATGGAAGAAGGTGCTCTGGTCAAGTGGTACCTTGGAACCAAACCAGAGTTTTGAAGTTATTATGTAAAGTCTCGCGAGACTCCGCGAAGTAATAACTTCGGCTCAATAATAACTTAGCCAATACATTCTAATCATGTACGGAGCTCTCGCTTCATCTGAAGTCGATTTGCTTATCCCTAGTTACCACCATTGGGGTTGTCTGCTCTTAGGCTGAAACCTTTTTAAGCAAAATTTTGCAGCTTAGGACATTTTGTGTCTCGTGATTCCTGACCAAACATGGACCAAACACTGACTGTGTGAAATCGACTTTATGGCGGATTCTCTCAGCAGAGTCACAATTCCTATTCTCTTTATCTATCAGTGCCGAGAATTTGTCCTGTGTTCTACTTCCCAGTCACATTTGGGCTCAGCTCCAGTTACCTGCCAGGCCCCCAACTTCAGATCGCACCTGGTCAGGCAACCATCTCTATTGCTGCCATGTCATATCACCTACCTGGTGAGAAAAGCCCTGCCCTTCTACGTGTATATCAGCTCCAGACCATGTGGACGATGCAACACCACAAAGAGTCAGGTCCCTAACCTGGCCACTGAAACCAATAACGTTCTGTGGTGGCTGTGACAACCCTCCATATTGCCATATTGATGAGACATGTCTCCCATTCCCCAGTCAGCCACTCTATGCACCTAAACTCAAGTTGAAATACTTATCTATGTGAGCGGCGGGCTACTTTCACCTCCTTATAAAACTGCCATAATGAACAACACCCATAACATGTTACAACAAAACAAAACATATCAAACATCATACAATTTCAATGTTTTCCACCCACCTTACAGCTGGAACACTATGTACATTCTCCCTGTGCTGCAACTTAAAGGGGTATTCCCGTTAGAGAAAGTTATAAGAATAGTTATAATATAACTATTAAATCAGTGGGGGTCCTACCACAAGAGCCGACACCAGTCACAATTATGTGGAGCCTCCCTGAAGGGGCTAGTCAGAAATGCGTGCCTCCGCTTCATTCATTTTTATGGGAGTGCTGGAGATAGTCCAGTAGAGCGCTAGGCTATCTCCAACGCTCCAAAAGAAACAAATAGAACAGCGGCGTGCATTTCAAACCAGCCACTCCGTTCATTTCAGGGGGGCTCCACCAATATACTGGTTATCCCCTATACTGTGGATAGGGGATAACTTTCTCTAACCAGAATACCCCATGGGTTGTGTCACTTATTCCCTTTTCTCAGGATAGTATCTGATTTGTGGGGGTCCCACCACTGAGAACCCCACCTATCATGAGAATTGTGATCCAGTGCCCTCCTAATGATTGGAGTGGTAGGAATGCTGCTGCTCCATTCATTCCCTGTCGGACTGTTGTTAATGGCTGAGCACTGTACGTGGCTGTTTTCACCATTCTCAAAGAGACATAGGACCCCCATTCTAATGATTGGTGGCTGTCCCAGCGGTCAGAGCCCCACTGATCAGATAATTATCTCCTATCCTGTGGATAGAAGATAAGTTCAGAACTTGCACAACCTAACTGCTTGATGTACTGTGACATCACTGTGTTCCTTATCCATGTACTGTGACATCACGTCATGTGTCCCATGTAATGTGACATCGTTATTTCTACAGTAGAGAGAATGAAATAATCATAAGCTTTTCAAATTCTAAACTTTCTATTGAAGGTTGTCTAGTTGGAATGGAGCTCCATTCCTATTGTGCCCCATGGCTATTGGTTTTGTCCCTGGTGCCCCCAATGGATGAAGAGGTTTGTGGCATGCTTAGGCACCTAATGGATCATGGAGCAACACATTTTAGGAGCTGTTGACCCTACTTATATACTGGGTCATTGGACTTTCTGGACCATCAAGAGCTTTACTATCTTTTATCTAGATGATAATCACCAATTCTAGATATGGAATGGTTAGTTGAAGGGAATAGAGGAGGCTAGAATTATTTCTATAAAACCATGCTTTCACAGAAGGCCTTCAAATGCAGAATTCATTAAACAAACATTTGTTGTGCCTCATGTCAGTAACTAATGAGTGTGATCAGCAGAGAGATGCATTCTAATAGCTGTCCTGCCTGTAGCTACAGAAGATGCAGAAAGAAGAGCTGGTGGGAATTGCACGATCCAAGCTTGGCAATGTTCCTGTTATCTGATGGGGCAAGGTATTCTGCATCATACCCGACGCAGGACTATGTTCTAATTTTGGACTGTTCTACTGCATTTAGAGCCGTCCTGGAATCTGCAACTGGTTACAGGACAGGTCGAAGCCCAAAATAATACACCTGAGATGCACGGAACCCGAGCTGTCCATAAACACGTGAGTGGTTATGGACCGCTGACCTAATGTATTGTGTAGTGGGTGATTTCACCGCACTTGAGCTGAGCAAAGTGTAACCAGATGGCCTGCCTGCAAATGCCTGAAAAGTAGTGCTGTATTAACATGGAGTGTGGTGAAGGAAACTGCCCAGAGACCTTGAGTGATATTGTGTACTAAACTGTGGCCTGCAAATTTGTGCCAAATTGCATGAGGCCTATAACAAAGCTAGTCCTGCTAAGTGGAGTGCAGCCTGATACACTGCCAAGCATAGTGCCTCTAAGTGTGTGTCACTGTGTCACCTTCCTGTGAGGCTCCAAGTACAAGTCAGTTGTCAATAATACTCATATCATATGACCCTCTTTTATGTTAATTTATGTCAGTTGAATGAAATTCCCACAGTTTGGACTGAAATTTCTATGGTGTGCCTGCTAAAGTGTGCGCGTCTACCCAGGAGACGGCAACCCCGCTACTTAATCCCTTAAAACAGGCAGAACGTAGCAGTAAGAGAGATGAAAGTCGCTCATATGGTTAGTATGTCATGGTGATGTATGCTCAACAATGCATAGGATTAAGAAGCTCACCATTATTGGTTGTGCTATAGGCACAATACTATTGAAGGCTTTCAAGAAATGGTAGCTGCAGTCAATGCCACAATCTCCCTAATCTTGCTTGATGGACAAGTTAGGAGAAATGTAAAGGAGCAAGAATGAGCAACCAGGCTAATTGGTCGAACAGAATGGCATAGGCGCATCATTCAAATCGATCTAGTCCAGGGGAGGAAGTAAATCCAATAGTTTATTTCAAATTAACACATTTCTGGGCTCCAGGGGCCCCTCCAGGGGCTCTTCTTCGAGTAATAGACACGGCATATAGATTGTGTTCACAGGCAGGCAGACTTGCTGACTCCACTTGGCTCAAGTAACTTTGTACATGGTTTCCGGGCTGATAACACACAAAGGTTATACTGGAAAAAGGCCTGTAACCACTTGCAGATTCCACTTTATTTTGGGCATGGCTCATCCTGTCTCTTCAGCCTGGAGTTCGGGTTGTAACCAGTCACAGGCTCCTCTTTCTATTAGGCAAAACTCACCCATATATATTTTGAGCTGGGATCTGATGGGAAACCAGTTGCAGGCTCCAGTGGCTTAACTAGAAATGACTGGGCCCCACAGCAAATTTTTGAATGCCCCCCTTCAGCAACTTCTTTGTGGCCCCCTACTCCTGTGCAACCTCCACTCATGTGACTAGTCAAGATAGCTCTCTTAGACCAGGCCCGGAAGCCTCTCTGTCTGTTTCCTACAAGTATATACTGTTTGTCATTTCACTGTATATACTGTTACTGTATATAATGTCAATGCACAATACTGTTGAGTGGGCCCTGACAAAAAATCTTTTAGTCCTCCTGGGTGGGCCCCTTCTGAGGTTGGGCTCCAAAGCAGCTGCTTTCCCTGCTACCCCTATAGCTACGCCCCTGGCAGGTTCTCTGAGCCACTCTAGGAGCAGTAAAACAAGCCCAGAGCCAGTCTTAAGTCAGATGTGGTGTGGGATGTGGAATTTCTCCCCCTGTCAGATCTCAGGGATAGCATCAGGTTCTAGAGCCTCAATTCCTACTAGCACCACTCACATCTTACTAGCTAGCTACAAACAGGAACACTTCAGCTTGTGTCTCTCTCTCTCTGTTCCAACTCGCTTACTAGCTACTGCCAATATGTAACCTCTGTGTCTCTTACAGGCAACTCCGCATCTTGAGCCTCTGTCCTCAGGTGGCACCCTGCATTATCTCAGAGAAGGAGGCTCTACAACTAAGAGCTTCTGGCTGAATGCTCGCCTACTTATTGGCAGCAGCAAAACACCTGCTGCTATCTTAAGAACCTTTTTATGTGCTACCTTAAGTCTCCCCTCCCCACAGCTTCCTCAGCCCCTTTACTTACTACTTTTTTCTGTTTTCTCTAATTGCTATATGGTCCTTCTAACCTGTACAAAAGATAAGTGTGTAAACAGTGTGTGGAAGGTATGTTTATTGTGCCACTGGCTGCTCCCCCTGTTGCCGCGATGGGGAGATGCAGCGGCGGCCATGCAGGAATCTAGAGGGACTTGGGTGCCGGGGAGCAGGTAAGTATGCTCTAGAGCAGGGGCACGGGCATTCTGGGGGTCATTATAGGGATTGGATAACCCCTTTAAAGGAAGTCTATCACTAGGTTTGGGGCCACTAAGCCACAAGAGTGCCTTTATATGTGTACGGGTTGACTTTAGATCATCAATTTTCAACCATCTTAAAAGAGTTGTTAAATCTGAAAATTTATGACAATTAAGACAATAGTTTCACCTCTGGGCCCCACTCCTATCCCAAAAATGGAGACCCGCTGTCAGGAATGGAGCGGTGGAAAAGCATGCGCATCTCTTAGTGACTGGAGTTTAGCTTTCTAAAGATGCTCCTGTCCCAGAATTATGTAGTAAATGAACTTCTGTATTATTCATTATGTACCGTGAAGCGAGGTGCCCTATCCTCCGCAATGCACAAGGGCCCAAAAGCCACCAGGCTCATCTCTCAGACTCCTCTATGGTAACAGATGAGTTATTTTATTGCCAGTTGATACAGGGACATCTTTAGAAAGCTATACCCCAGCTGTAAAAGACATGGTGGCTGGTGGTTTAATGGCCCCAAACTTCATCACAGTTTCACTTTAATGGTGTTCTCTGGGATCTTGATGTCTGTGTAGCAAGGTAGTGATTTTTTCCCCTTTAATTCTTTATAATATAGTTGGTTAGTGGACATGTGGACGCATTCCTGAGGTCTGAAGTAACTATACATGTGTACTGCACACTGAAGACCTTTAGGAGGGGCATCTAACTATGTAATAAGGAGGTTAGCTCCAATGAAGATATCATCAGGGTAAGATGTGTCTTGCTACCATTGCTTCTCATTGTATCATATAGGCATTGGCCAGGAGCCATCTTGGGAACTGGTCAATGGGGAGCTTGCTCATTTTTTCACGGCTTTGGTGTCTGTTACTTACTTTACTCCATATGTTATCTTTTGTATCTATCTTTTATTATAGTCTAGTAAAATTTTTACGCACCTAAATCGCTTTAAGTCTATTTATTCCCGGATCCCAGAATTCACAGTAATACAATGACCATGTGAATGGGGCGGAGCTGAAAGTTGAAGTACAGCCGCTATCCAGTGGACGGCACTGTGCTTGGTAAGCTGTGAGCGCCACAGCTGATCGCAGAGTTTCCAGGAGTCGGATCCCCACTGATGTCATATTAATAACCTATCCTGAGGATAGGCCCTTAATATGAAAATCCCAGGGAACCCCTTTAACACTATTAGCTTTGCACTTTGCTGCTGTGAAGGATTACATAATCTGTGACTACATGATCTCTACTGTTTCTTTTGTCATGTATCCTGGTCAGAAGACAAAAAGTAATGAAATGAAGTAAGTGGTTTATAGGCGTGAAAATTGACCCTTCTTGAACTGAAGGCAGTGACTATAGCAGCTGCAAAAAGTTGGAACAGAAAGTTCAAGAGTTATGGCCAGATGTACTGTATGTCCCTCTATCACTACTCTAGGCCTGTTTGTTTATTTTTATAGAGATCATCCTTTCTATAGTTCAGGTGCCTTTACATATGTACAAATTAACTAATCTCGATCATGTCTTTGACCATCTTAAAGGGGTTGGCACAACTGAACCTTCATGGCATATCCACAGGATGTCCAGTTGCTGCAGGCCTCACCTCTGAATCTGGTGATTAGTTTGAGGAGATTATATACAGGTAAGCAGCATTTTCTGCTATGCCAGTTTTTATCTTTTTTGAATGGGCTTAAATACATGTAAAAGGGCATTAGAAAATTGAAATTGAAGATCTGGCCCAGAACAAATAATAACAGTGCAACTTTCAACTATTCCAGCGTAGTTTAGAAAATGAACGTATCCTATTAGGGAAGTCTGAGTTAATAGAGGAAGGTCCCAAGTTCTGAAATTGCAGCTCTTGGAAGTGGAAAACAGTTGCAAAGACCAACTATTGTTCTGGAGGACTTGTCCTATCCTGCATTACAGCAAAAACCCATTGATTTGAATGGGAACTTTGCACTGCGTCATATCCCCTGTGGCGGCACTGCAGTGAAACTTAACACTTAATGCCAGGTGTGCCCAAAGATTACGACAGATTGCCGGAGTTCCAGCACCATGGGGAAGATTTATGTACACTGGTCTAAAGGAAAACTGGCTTAGTTGCCCATAGCAAGCAATTAGATTCCACCTTTTATTTTTCAGAGCTCTTTAGGAAAAGGTAAGGTGGAATCTGATAGGTTTGTTATAGGCAACTAAGCCAGTTTTCCTTTACACCAGTTTTGATAACTCTTCCCCTATGTGCAGGGGCGGATTAAGTGCATGATAGGCCCGGGGCTGTCTACCCAACTCGGGCCCCTCCCTCCATTTTAGTTTAGTTTTTCTTTTTTGTATGAAGAGGCTGCGGTGCTTTGTGAGGGCCACAGTCTCTTCCTAGGCCATATGACATCTCCAGACTAACAAAAAAATACCCCAAATTTGGCTCTCCAAATTTAAAATACATATAATTATAATAAAAAAGACTTGGAGGAGAATACAGCACCACATACCTCTTACATCCAGGGACATCTCCTGTCATGTAGATCTTCTCTTTCCTCTTCTCTTCCATTTGACCCAGACCGCCATGTCAAATTCTTTCAGCCGCATCTCGTCTCTACAGAATTTGTAACACAGACACGTTAGATTTCTCAATTGTTCCATCAACCTCCCCATCTTGGTGTCCCGACAATGTCATCCTGCTGCCACTCCCAATACTGTGCCTGTGGTGCTCCCCAATGCCCCAGGTACTATACTGCTGAAAAAATAGTGACCCCAGTAGACATAATTGGGGTCATTTATCAAACTGGTGTGAAGTAGAACTGGATTTCCAAAAGAGCTGTCAAAAATGAATGGTGGAATCTGATTGGTTGCTATGGGCAAGTAAGCCCATTCTACTTTACATCAGTTTGATTAATGACCCCAAATGTTCCTATAGTGTCCGCAGCAGTTATAATGTCCCCTAGAGTGTCCCCAGTAATAATAATAATAACACCCTATATTGTTCTCCAGGTAATAATCCCTGTATAGTGTCCCCAAAAACAATAGAATTGCCCCTACAGTGCCTCCCCAATAGCAACGCCCTCATATAGTAATTTACCCTACACACAGTAATTTCCCCCGCACTGCCCCTATATAGTAGTTTGACCCCACACAGTAATTACCCCAACATAGTAGTTCCCCCACACTGCCCCCACATAGTAATTTTCCCCAAACTGTCCCCACATAGTAATTTCCCCCAAACTGCCCCTACATAGTAATTTCCCCCAAACTGCCCCATATAGTAATTTCCCCCACACTGCCCCCACATAGTAATTTCCCCCAAAATGCCCCATATAGTAATTTCCCCCACACTGCCCCATATAGTAATGTCCCCCACACTGCCCCCATATAGTAATGTCCCCCACACTGTCCCATATACAGTAATGTCTCCCACACTGTCCCATATACAGTAATGTCCCCCACACTGCCCCATATCCCACACTGTCCCCTTATACAGTAATTTCCCCCACACTGCCCCCATATATAGTAATTTCCCCCACACTGCCCCATATACAGTAATTTCCCCCACACTGCCCCATATATAGTAATTTCCCCCACACTGCCTCATATATAGTAATGTCCCCCACACTGCCCCCTTATACAGTAATTTCCCCCACACTGCCCCATATATAGTAATTTCCCCCACACTGCCACATATAGTAATTTCCCCCACACTGCCTCATATATAGTAATGTCCCCCACACTGCCCCCATATACAGTAATTTCCCCCACACTGCCCCATATATAGTAATGTCCCCCACACCCTAAGAAATGAAAAGTGTACTATGATAGGTTGCTATGGACAATAAGGTAAGTTTTACTGAAGGTTTTACTCAAATGTTTTGCACATTTTTAAAAGTACATAAAATTTGATAGGTTCATTATTAATTGCTGATAATTATTCAGATGTACAAATTAATAAATAATTAATTTGCAATTTGTATTGAACCTGCCATCTTCAACATGCAGTCAGATCTTCCAGCGACATGGTATACGGTAGGGGATGCAGAGCCGATTGTATATATAGTTTTACATATTAAAGGGGTTGTCCGGGTTCAGAGCTGAACCCGGACATACCCAGGTTCTCACTCCGGCAGCCCTCCTGAACAGGGCATCGGAGCATCTCATGCTCCGATGCCCTCCCTTGCCCTGCGCTGGATCGTGCAGGGCAAGGGCTCTTTTGTTTGTAAACATCCACTGCCGGGCGGAGGCTTCCGCCCGGCAGTGAGTTCGGTGACGTCACCGGCCGTAATGGGCCGGCTTTAGCGCTGCCCTAGCCGTTTGAATGGCTAGGGCAGCGCTAAAGCCCGCCCATCAGCGCCGATGAAGTCACCGGGCTCACTGCCGGGCGGAAGTCTCCGCCTGGCAGAGCCCGGTACGTCACCGGAACCGGGCTAAAATCCTTTGCCCTGTGCTAATTAGCGCAGGGCAAAGGAGGGCATTGGAGCATAGGATGCTCCGATGCCCTGTTCAGGCGGGCTGCCTGGGTGAATTGAAAGGTATGTCCGGGTTCAGCTCTGAACCCGGACAACCCCTTTAACATAGTTTATAAGGCTGAACAAAGACATCTGTCCATCCAGTTCGGCCTGTTATCCTGCAGGTTGATCCAGATGAAGACAATTCTACCTGTGAGGTAGAAGCCAATTTTCCCCACTTTAGAGGAATAAAATTCCTTCCTGACTCCAATCAGGCAATCAGAATATTTCCCTTTTGTAAGAAAAGATCCAGTATAAGTTGTAATTTATGGACTAAAATCTTTGCTTTTTCTTAGGGGTCCAGTGGACGTTCCTACTCAATGATTGACACTTATTTACAAGGGCGTAGCTATAGGGGGTGCAGAGGTAGCAGTCGCTACCGGGCCCAGGAGACTGAGGGGGCCCAAAGACCCTTGTGCTACGTAAGAAGACATCAATATTATAAAAAGTGCATGCTGGTCAAGTTACACCTCTGGCTGGAGGGAAGGGGTTAGGTCAAGAATTTGGCATGGGGGGTGCTGTTTCAATTTTTGCCTCACGCAGCAGTAAGGATACATGCTTCCCTGTCCCTGGCCACAAAGCACTGAGGAAAGGGGGGCCCAAGCTGAACTCTTGCACCAGAGCCCATGAGCCTTTATCTACGCCCCTGCTTATTTCTGCACATATTCTCAGACATAAAGAGCTGTCAATGACTGTGACCGCCCGCTGGACTCCTAAATATAGACGAGCAGGGATTGCAATCATGAAGTCACAGTCATACATATCAATATGCTCAGCTCCTCCTGCTCTATGATATAATGCTGGTAGATTGGATGGCATTTTCATAGTGACAGGTTGCCTTTAAAAGCAGACACTCTTAGCTAGGCCTTGTGCCCTTTATTATACGCAGTGAAGTGACCTCCAGCAGCGGGTATATCCTATTGCAGGGTGAGCTCTATAATACAATTACCAAGAAATGGCTTTTTTTATTAATGACTCCTGTTCCTTTTTAATCATGATTTCCATTGTTCCATCACAATATGCCATCCGATTACCTTTCAGCGTTATGCAGCGGTATAATATGGTCATGATCATAGTTTATGCCAGTCCTAAATGAACTATCAATACAGTTGTGTTTTCTCACAATGAATAGCAGATTATCATTGGAATTTCATTTGCATAAACCTTCTAGGCCGCACGTCTTTCTAACTCTCATTTTCATTGTATTCTGTTTGGCTGTTTTCTGCCAAGACTCCAGAATGGATGAAGAGGGCACCGGAGAAACACAAAACCTTAGTTCAGTGACATTTTCGCACTCATGGATTATAATGAAGTTGGCAAGCTGTAGTGGGTTTGAAACTGTAGTCACAGCTGGCATAGCACAAGCATGCCGCAAATCATTAAAAATGGACTCCGGTAACTCATAAGCATCTAAATGGGAACCAAGTGAGACGTAAAGTTGGCGTGACCCAATGTCACTGCAACCATTTCTATCATATCCAAAGCATCTCCATATCAAAAGCATTTCCTTGGCACGAAAGGTGGGTTCGTTATGTAGGTTACGACAGAAAAGAATCATGGCTATGGCAGATGGATTTATCAAACTATTCCTATGCAGATATGTGGCGGTAGCTGGATTGTGTTTGCTCGGAATAGTTCGGTTTTATTTATTAACCATATTCCTTTATTTCTGAACTGTAGTTACATGTAGTATATAGTACGGCATGTAAGCTCTGCAGATAAAAAGCCCAGTCTACAAAATATACAACAAGCAATCTACACGTTATCTGTTCTGTCCTGCAATGCTTCTTGTTTTATTGCTGCTTTTAAACCTGCAGTAACACAACATATTGAAACGTAAAAAAAAAAAGCATATCGCTAGGCAGCAAATTTGTTTTTTGTTTTAATGCTTTGATACCAATTTATTGTTTTCTCATTATACAAGCTGACATTGTGATTTCTTTAGCAGACACAATTTTGGAACTCTCTCTCTTAATCTTGCATGCTATAATGACATGTGAGGCAATGGCTTCTGTGTAGGGGAGACCGGTGCTTTGTAATATGCTTAACCCCTTCGCTGACAGGGGTGAGAAGGGGATTGATGGGATGCCCAGAAATGTATGTTACTAATAGTCTTAGGTCCTCTAGTGGTGGCAGGGTGCGAGGGCAGGCAAATGGTGCAGGCAATGACCAGGCCCATTCAGTTGTAATAAAGTCTCTCTTTACTGAGTAGATGGGATTTAGAGTAGAAGTATAAAGAGCAGGCTCAGTTTGGGGGTATATAATGCAGCAGAATTCTCCCGAAGGTTGTACTTAGGGGGTGGCAATGATGATAGTAATCCTCCCTGAGTCTTTCTGTAGATACACTATGCAGTCTTTTCACATTAAGCAATTATGCAAATCTATTCTCATGAACACGTTCTGCAATGCCCAGTATGAGGAGTGCGTTCCTTAGATCCGGATGGACTCCTGCATAACGGAAACCAGACGAATCCATTATGTGTCCCATAGACTTCTATTATGATGGAATGCAAAACGGAATGTCTCTAAAAGGCTTTCAGTTATGTATTCCATCATAGAATACCGTTATGACCCGTGGTAACGTAACCCATCATGAAACTGTAATGAAACCCGAATTCCGAACTCGAAATTGTAAGACACAAGTTCGCTCACCCCTAGTCACCAGTTTTATACTGCCCTCAGAGAGGGCAGCGTTGCACTAGTGACAGATAATTATTGGACTGAAAATACCTTATGTATGTAGGAACTAGAGATGAGCCAATAAGTGTGTACCTAACCGGGTTCTGAGCTGAGTGTGCCTTATAGCACAGCCACAGTTGTTGCAGAACCTCAAAAGCAGCGAGTCAGCGACCTGCAAGAAGTTCTTTCACTTTCCCATTTGAACATAAATACTTTTTTTTTGTAATAAGCTCAAAGCTGTACAACACGTGTTTTACCATCCAGAGCATAAATAGTATTTGAAATCTCAGTGAGAACACCTCAAATACAAGTCTGAGCATCTACACATAGTTCCATTTATTATTATTATTTTTTGGTTTGGGAAAATAGCAATATACAGTATATGTGTGCAACATGTGTCTTAGGCCTCATGCACACGACCGTATGTATTTTGCGGTCCACAAAAAACGGATCCACAAAAAATATGGATGACATCCGTGTGCATTCCGTATTTTGCGGAACGGAACAGCTGTCCCCTAATAGAACAGTATTAACACTGTCCGTAATGCAGACAATAATAGGACCTGTTCTATTTTTTCAAGGAGCGGAAATACGGACATACGGAAACGGAATGCACATGGAGCAACTTCCGTTTTTTTTTGCAGACCCATTGAAATGAATGGTTTCGCATACGGTCTGCAAAAAAAAAAAGTTTGTGTGCATGAGCCCTTACAGAGGATAGTGGTTTAAATGTCTGAGTGAAAACGTGAAATACTAGCCTCAAATCTATGCTAGGGCATCTCTAGACAGAGCAAGGGTTTTTTTTGCTTTGCGAAATATAGCAATACAGAATACAAGTATGCAACGTTTATGGCAGCAGTACTAATCTCAAAAAAATTGCGACAGGGGCATGTCTACCATTATGTAGCATCCCCTCTTTTAACAACAGTCAGTAATCGTCTGGGAAGTGAGGAGACCAATTGTTGGCGTTTTGCAAGAGGAAGGTTGTCCATGTCTGATGTAGGATGCTCAACAGTCCTGGCTTTTTGACAGATTTCTTGATGCGGCAAATGTTTTCTATTGGTTAAAGGTCTGGACTGCAGGCAGGCCAATTCAGCAACTCTTCTTCTGCGAAGCCATGCTGTTGTGATCTATGCATATGTGAGGTTTAGAATTGTCTTGCTGAAATATGAAGGCTTTCCCTGAATGAGACGTCTGGATGTCTGGAGCATATCTCTTTACTGTAGCATATCTCTATAAACTGTTCAGCCGTTCAGCATTTATAGTGCCTTTCAAGATGTGTAAGCTGCCCATGACATAGACAGTAATGCAACCCAATACCATCAGAGATGCAGGCTTTTGAACTGTGCTCTGATAACAAGCTGGATGGTCCCTTTCCTTTTCAGTCTGTAGGACATGGCACCCGTGGTTTCCAAAAACAATTTTGATTCGTCTAACCACAGAACAGTTTTGCATTTTGTCTCACTCTATATTAACTCAGCTTTGGCCTACAGAAGATGGCAGTGTTTCTGGATCATGTTGACATATAGCTTTTTCTTTGCATGACATGGCTTTAGCTTTACATTGTGGATTGCACTGCAAACTGTGTTCACAGGAAATGATATCTGAAAGGGTTTCTGAGCCCATGCAGTGATTTTAATGCAGTGCTGCCTGAGGGCCCGTAGATCACGAGCGTCTACTATTGACCGTCAACCTTGTCCCTTGCGCAAATGGATTTCTCCAGATTCTTTGAATCTTTAAATGATATTATGTACTGTAGATGGTGGGATATTCAAAGGCTTTGCAATGTTTCGTTGAGGAACATTTTCCTGAAATCGTTCCACAATATTTAGACACAATGTTTCGCAAGTTGGTGAATCTCCACCTATCTTTGTTTCTGAAAGACTCTGTCTTTCTAACATGCTCCTGTTTTTTTAGTACCATTTACTTTTCCAGCCTTTTGTTGCCTCTGTCCCAACTTTTTGAGATGCATTGTTGCCATCAAGTTCTAAATGAGTTCATTTTTTTATGAAATGGTAAAATGTCTCAATTTCAACATCTGATGTGTGTTCTATCATCTATTGTGAATAAAATATGGGTTTATGAGATTTGCAAATCATTGCATCCTGCTTATATTTACATTAATTTACATTTTACACAGCGTCCCAACTTTTTTGGGATTCAGGTTGTAAAAGGTAGATTGCTAATTCTAAGCAATATATATCAACCGCCAAAAGAAAATACTGTACATATTAACAGCCTTCCAGTCTGACTTGCCACTTACTAGGAATGAATATTGTCAGTTCATATACAATTTTATGTCAAAGATTAGTGATGAACGAGAGCAATATTCCTGCAAACCTAGCTGCGCAGAAATATATGGAGTCATAATTTGATTCGCCACGAAGCCAGATTTCCTGGCGCTTCATAATGAATCAATTTTTCCTGCAATGGCTTAATTTTTCCTCTAGGTTTAGAACTAGATTTACTGCAATGGCCCTCATATTATGGCACTACAACTGTTACAAAATTACAACTCCAAGCATGCCCTGACAACTTACAGCGTAACAGAGCATGCTGGGAGTTATAGTTTTGCAACAGCTAGAGTGCTACAGGTTATGGGCCATTACCTTGCTCCTAAATTATGCTACACATTAGAAGGACACTGTCGTGAGATAATGACACTTTAAATACAGACATTCATAAGATACCTATGAGCAGTTAGGACAGAGGGCAGACATCTGTTCTCTGCTTCTACGTTCTCTGTGAAAAGGAAGAGTCTATAAAATATGTTGTAACAGGTTTTTAACAAAAATGGGGACAGTATAATTTACTATGCTATACAGCTTTCACGTTGCCCATCTCTGGGTGACCTTCTTTCATTCCCTCAATATCATGAACAAATTATTAACATATAATTTGCCTATAAACACAAAAGGCTAATTTCTGTAAATTTTATCTCTTCTGTGTGTCCTTCATTGTAGATTGCCAATAGACATGTGCCTGTTGTGCCGATAGGTAATTGGCCCTGGTTCTCCTACCTGGACAAGGCATTCAAGTCCACTTCCTGTTTGTATATGTATTTTGGGCTACACAGCTGTCAGGGACCCATCAGTGCAAATAACAGGAATTTTTCTGCAGTTTTTTTCTTTTCTTAACTTTATACATCTTTACTTGTGTGTTACATATTCCTTTTAGCTGAAACTATAACTCCAGACTTTGGAGAAAACTGTGTTAATAAATCTGTTTAGCACATTATGTAACTGTATCTTCAGTTGTTATTTCATCGTTATCTTTGAAGGGTAAACATATTGAAACGAAATCTACTTAGAATTTCATCTTTGTCATTTGAGAGGGAAAATGATCAAAGTGCAGAATGTGGCAAGGTAAGTATAAAGGGAATAAGGGAGACATCTGTGAGCTTATTTATAGAGGCACAGCTTGGAAATCTGCTTTATACTGACATTAATTATGGTGTTTGCAAAACATTGTTTCTGTTTGTAAATGTTGAATCCAAATATAATAGTGAAATTCTGATTCATTTTACAGTCACCTACGTGGGGGAGATGAGTAATATTTTACAGATTGTTTTTTTCTTCTTCTTTACTGTCACAGATTCCCTTAAAGGGACTTTTCCATTAGAAGAAGGCATGTTTTAGCCTCAATATTCATAAGAAACAATTTTTGGCTGTTTTCTTTTTCATTTCAGCAGTACTATATCATTGAAAATTAAATGAAAAATGCTGCTTTTCTTTTTCACTTCTGCAGTACTATGTAATTGAAAAATGTTGTTCTTCTGTAACACTCAACATGGTAAGACCGCCTGCAGAGATATTTAATCCATTGTCAGTTTACTGCTGCTGTGAGGGGAATATGTTATCTGAATGTTAATCTTCATGATAATAGTAGTTGTAAAAAGGAGAAAACTGTATGATAGCTCTATTGTTCTCTTGATAGAGCTGACTAAAGATGACAACAGAAGAGCGTTGCACTTATCAGCATAATGCGTCATACTCTAATTGAGTCACTCATTCCCTTTCTGGTACATATTGTTTGTACTATTTCATGCATAATTTTTTGTGACACATGTAAGTTTTATCGTTCAGGACAAATAATTCATGGGGGATTATCTATTTGCAATTGTAAACTATATTATTAAAATCTTGGGGCACAGGCTAAGCTCTGCGTTTTTTTTTAGCTCTTTTTCATGATTTTTAGTTTGTATTTTTCGAATAAAGATGTACTTTGTTTCATGATATACAGACAGAGGTGTGTTATTTGTGGTATATGTCCTCAGATTTATATAATTTGTTCCTATAACAATGGTATATTTTTGAACCCAATGGTATGTAAATTTTGATATGTAGGGTGGATTCACACATGGGGGTAATTTCCGAACAGATATATGCCACTTTTGTGGCGTATATCTGGTGCAGATTCTTTCACACGCCATATCGCTGCAGAATCTACGACTTCTTCCCCACTCATGCCATGAGACTTACAGTCATGGCCAAAAGTTTTGAGAATGACACAATTATTATATTTTCACATGATCTGCTGCCCTCTGGTTTTTATGTGTGTTTGTCAGATGTTTTTATCACATACAGAAATATAATTGCAATCATATTATGAGTAACAAAAGCTTATATAGACAGTTAGAATGAGTTAATGCAGCAAGTCAATATTTGCAGTGTTGACCCTTCTTCTTCAGGACCTCTGCAATTCTCCCTGGCATGCTCTCAATCAACTTCTGGACCAAATCCTGACTGACAGCAGTCCATTCTTGCACAATCAATGCTTGCATTTTGTCAGAATTTGTAGGTTTTTGTTTGTCCACCCATCTCTTGATGATTGACCACAAGTTCTCAATGGGATTAAGATCTGGGGAGTTTCCAGGCCATGGACCCAAAATCTCTATGTTTTGTTCCCTGAGCCATTTAGTTATCACCTTTGCTTAATGGTAAGGTGCTCCATCATGCTGGAAAAGGCATTGTTGATCGCCAAACTGCTCTTGGACAGTTGGGAGAAGTTGCTCTCGGAGGACATTCTGGTACCATTCTTTATTCATGGCTATGTTTTTAGGCAAGACTGTGAGAGAGCCGATTCCCTTGGCTGAGAAGCAACCCCACACATGAATGGTTTCAGGATGCTTTACAGTTGGCATGAGACAAGACTGGTGGTAGCGCTCACCTCGTCTTCTCCGAATAAGCTGTTTTCCAGATGTCCCAAACAATCGAAAAGGGGATTCATCAGAGAAAATGACTTTACCCCAGTCCTCAGCAGTCCACTCCCTGTACCTTTTGCAGAATATCAGTCTGTCCCTGATGTTTTTTCTGGAGAGAAGTGGCTTCTTTGCTGCCCTCCTTGAGACCAGGCCTTGCTCCAAGAGTCTCCGCCTCACAGTTCGTGCAGATGCACTCACACCTGCCTGCTGCCATTCCTGAGCAAGCTCTGCACTGCTGGTAGCCCGATCCCACAGCCGAAACACTTTTAAGAGACAGTCCTGGCGCTTGCTGGTCTTTCTTGGGCGCCCTGGAGCCTTTTTGGCAACAATGGAACCTCTCTCCTTGAAGTTCTTGATGATGCGATAGATTGTTGACTGAGGTGCAATCTTTCTAGCTGCGATACTCTTCCCTGTTAGGCCATTTTTGTGCAGTGCAATGATGACTGCACGTGTTTCTTTAGAGATAACCATGGTTAACAGAAGAGAAACAATGATGCCAAGCACCAGCCTCCTTTTAAAGTGTCCAGTGGTGTCATTCTTACTTAATCATGAAAGATTGATCTCCAGCCCTGTCCTCATCAACACCCACACCTGTGTTAATGGAGCAATCACTGAAACAATGTTAGCTGGTCCTTTTAAGGCAGGGCTGCAATGATGTTGAAATGTGTTTTGGAGGATAAAGTTCATTTTCTAGGCAAATATTGACTTTGCAAGTAATTGCTGTTAAGCTGATCACTCTTTATAACATTCTGGAGTATATGCAAATTGCCATTATAAAAACTGAAGCAGTAGACTTTGTAAAAATTAATATTTGTATCATTCTCAAAACTTTTGGCCATGACTGTACATGAGACTTACAGTGTGTTTTTGGGTCAATGCCATTTTTTTAATCGTAGCATGCTCTTCCTGTGGTGTTTTTATCATTTTCCCATATACTGTGCTTCTCTAAGGAAAAAAAATGCATGAACAAAGAACTGCTATTACTAAAACGCTTGTGAAAAAATACATTTAAAGGGGTATTCTGGTAAAGTAACTTAATTTTTGAAAAACTGCATTAAGGCTCCAAGCTGTGACCCAACCAGAACCCATACCTATATATGTAACCAGAGCTTCATTTTACCTTGCAATCCATTTGTCAAGCTCCTGAGCCTGCAACACACAAAGTATCATGGGCCTAATCTTCCCTCACAAAACTACAAAGTAATGATCTATGTGCAAAATATTCCACGTATCTCCTTTTCATGTTCACCCTCACTTCAGCCCCCATATCAGTCCCCATGCCTCACTTCAGCCCCCATATCAGCCCCCATGCCTCTATTCAACCCCTATGCCTCTTATTAGCCCGCATTCATTATGAGCCCAGCATGCCTCTCATCAGTTAAAATGAAAAAAAATCACTTACCTCTCCTTCTCCTGGACGCCGCCGCTCCTCACTTCCAGTGCGCTCTGTCTTCTTCCTGCTGTGGCTGTGTTGTGACACGGCGAGCACACCGTGAGGTCACAGCGTGCAGACACTGCACAGCCGAACGGAGAACCAGGAAGCGGTGAGTTCAGAGCTTTTACCTTTTCATGGTTCTCCAGTGCTAATGAGCACTTCCATAATGGAAGCGCTCATTAGCATTCACCCCATAAGACGCAGGGACATTTCTCCCCCATTTTTTGGGGAAAAAAAGTGTGTCTTATGGGGAGAAAAATACGGTACATTTATAACTACTGAACAGTAAATATGTGAAATTGACCTTATATTAGGTGATTATTGATGATGAATTAGTCTAAAACATAAGTTATATTTATGGTAACCGGAATACCCCTTTAACATGAAAAAAAAAAGAGTTTTACTGGTGATTTTTTTTGCATCAAGTAAACCACCAAACCAAATTTGTGTTTGTAGGAAGTCTTATGCAACTATTAGACCTTCAAGAAATGTATTTCAACCGGAATATATCACATTATTATAATATTATTATTAAAAAAAAGAAAGGTGCTTCTGTTTCATTTCAGATAAGGATCTTCTTGACTTAACCCCGGGTTTCATTTCAGAAAAGTAATACAATGATCTATCTGCAGAATATTCCACGGGTCTCCTTTTCATGTTCACCCTCTGTGTCATCCTGCATGTGATGTTCTTGTCATATCAAGGAGAAAAGAAATATTGCTTTTCACCCTCATATGACGAGGGGGAATGCTATCAGCTAACATTGCAGAGAAGAAAAAGGCATGAGAGTAATAGCTTCTTCAGCTTTCTGTTATGGTTTGAAGAGATAAGATGATCATTTACACACAGTATATACACTGGTTGAATATTCAAAGAGACAGGGCTAGAATATATTTCCAGCCTGTGATGTTATTTTTGCATGTTTTTGTGAATATATGTTCTTTCAACGTGTACCTCTAGTTGTCTTGGTATTCAATTGAGACCCCGTATCCGTTCCACAATATTACTTGACTCTTTGGATAAAAATAAAAAAAATAAAATAAAAAATTAAATTACAGTTTTATGCAAAGTTGTGAATAAAGAGGTTGTCCAGGTTTGTTTGTTTTTTTAATCTCCCCCACAGCTCGCAATGCCTGTGGAGAAATCCATACTCACCTGCTTCCCGCACTCCATTCTAGCTGTCCCTGTCATTGGTCTTGTGGTCCCTGTCTGTCAATTTCTGCATGGATTGGATTGGACTTCAGCAGTGATGTGTCTCCAAGTGGCAGGTGGCCCAACGACAGGCCACTTGGGGACACATCACCGCTGAGGCCAGTCATTGGCTGCAGCAGTGAATATGACGTTGTCAGTGTTGAAGTTGACAGACTTTTTAAATGGCATTGCAACTAAACCTAGTCAGACTTGAATAAGTAAAAGGTTGTTGTGGCGAGGGTGGTGCACTGGCAAGGCCATCGGGCCAGTCACATGTATTATCATCTACGCCATAAATGATTGAAATCTGTGCCAGCTTTGAGCCTACATCTCATCATAAATTAAATGTCTCCTCTGGCAGCTTTGGCCCTATCAAGACAGTTGTAGCGTACTCCGGTCTTGATAAATCAGGGCCTAAGTGTTCAGTTCAAGCGAAAATCATTGTTAACCTTATTTCTTTATGATAGTGTTATAAAAATCCAGGTGTGCAAACCTTGTAGCATCATATCCAACAATAATGGAAGCTGTGATCACTGCCAAAGGTGCTCCAACTAAGTCCTGGGTCTGAATACTTATGTTAATGCAAGAGTTTCGTTTTTCATTTTGAATAAATTAGCAAAGATTTTGAACATTCTGTTTTCACTTTGTCAGATTGATGGGGAAAAAACTTGAATTTGTTTTTATTTTAGCAGAAAGTTGCAACATAAAATGTTAAAGAAATGTACAATAGATGGTAATGATGTGAACCTTCCTACAATATACCATTATGGCTGAGCAGCCTGACAGGAATGCTCACCAATATATAGTATATGCAGGGGCGGATTGGCCATAGACCTTACAGAGAAATTTCCCGGTGGGCCGATAGCCAGGGGGCCGCCTGTGCCCTCCTCATGGCCGGCCAGTGGAAGTTTTTGGGGATGTATTTTGTGATGAACTGTGGTATTTGGCGCTTGCATACCTCCCAAATTTTTTCAGCACTAGGCCACGCCCCTAACTCCACCCACTATAAGCTAATCTCACCCAACCCCCTTACTGCACGGGGATAATAAACACAGTGATGTCACAGTACAGAGATAATACACACAGTGATGTCACTGTACAGGGATAATAAACACAGTGATGTCACAGTACAGGGATAATAAACACAGTGATGTCACAGTACAGGGATAATACACACAGTGATGTCACCGTACAGGGATAATAAACACAGTGATGTCACAGTAAAGAGATAATGCACACAGTGATGTCACAGTACAGGGATAATAAACACAGTGATGTCACAGTACAGGGATAATAAACACAGTGATGTCACAGTACAGGGATAATAAACACAGTGATGTCACAGTACAGGGATAATAAACACAGTGATGTCACCGTACAGGGATAATACACACAGTGATGTCACAGTACAGTGATAATAAACACAGTGATGTCACCGTACAGGGATAATAAACACAGTGATGTCACAGTACAGGGATAATACACACAGTGATGTCACAGTACAGGGATAATAAACACAGTGATGTCACCGTACAGGGATAATACACACAGTGATGTCACAGTACAGGGATAATAAACACAGTGATAATAAACACAGTGATGTCACAGTACAGGGATAATACACACAGTGATGTCACAGTACAGGGATAATAAACACAGTGATTTCACAGTACAGGAATAATAAACACAGTGATGTCACCGCACAGGGATAATAAACACAGTGCAGTCCCCTCACAGAAAGTTAAAAAAAATAAAAACCTTATACTTACCTTTTTCCTAGCAGCAGAATAACTAGCATGAGTTCTTCTTTGCTTGTCTAGATGGGGCGGAGCCAATGCTGAATGACGGCCGGCCCCGTTGGTTCAGGCACAGATAGCTGAAGGTACGGAGAGAGCTGCAGAGGGGAACGGAGGGGGAGGATGGAAGAAGCAGGCAGCCGATTCTGGCTGTCTGCTTCTTCTTGCAACAGGCAACTGTCTCTGTGTCCTATGGACGCAGCGACAGCTGCCAGAGACCGGGAAATACCTCGCCCGTACCGGGACAGCGGGACAGCCACTGCGATCCAGGACTGTCCCGCTGGATCCGGGACGGTTGGGAGGTATGCTGTTGGGGTGGTATAATGTGTCACAATCTGGTATTGCTGGCTCTGCCTTTCATCAATTTGGACCTGACTACAAAATGGGACAACTTTAAGTATTTTTTCCAGGGCCACTTTAAGTTCCCAGTCCGCCCCTGAGTATATGCAAGTGCCAGAGCGTAGTGTGTAGTGAGGCCACACCCCTAGGCAGCTCTGCAGGTGGAGGCAACCATTCTAGGACAGGTTGCTGACTGTAGTCATTTTAACTAATTCCTGGAAAACCCCTTTAATGATCCAGCAGAGCCCTTTGTCCGATCAGTGAGAGAGCCGTGCACACTTCTCTTCATTTAGAACATGAAGTGGAAGGTGTATGCAGCGGAGCTGTGTTTGTCAGCTGTGTATTTATAGCGTTGTGTGTGCTTATATGTCAGCTTTGCATACAGCAGAGCTATGTGTGTATAATGTGTTTGTGTATATGTATAATGTGAGTATATAATGTTTGTACTAGAGCTGTGTGTGTATAATGTGTTTTTTATATATGTATAATGTGTGTATATAATGTTTGTATTGGAGAGCTGTGTGTGTATAATGTGTTTGTTGTTCGTATTGCAGATCTGTGTGTATTTTTATTAAAGGGGTATTCCCATCTCACAAATGTAGTTTGTATAGTTAGATATAGCCATACCAATATTATTACTAATAGAATGTATTTATATAAAATGGACCATTTAGAAGATTTTCCTATTTGTATAGGCATTGTTCCACACACATCAGTCAGGCCGTTGCCCCTAGTTATGGCCACCGCGGCCATGTAGTAGTGGAGGCTGGCTTGCTTTTGTTCATAACCGCTCTGAGCTAACTGCTGTATTGTTAACACACATCATGAGCATGCGGAGACACATCTTAGGGTTGTTGCATTTTTGTCTGCATTTCCAAAACGCAGAGAAACGGATCCTGTTCCAAGATCAATTTATCTCTACGGAGCAGAATCCGTTTATAAAGTCTGCATTCTGGACGGATCCAGCAGATGTGAAAGTACCCTAAGATGTGTCTCCGCATGCTCAGGAAATGTGCGTTCACAATACAGCAGTTACCTTAGAGCGAGTTTGAACAAGAATAAGCCGGCCACCACTATTACACGGCCGCGGTGGCCATAACCAGGGGCAACGGCCTGACTGATGTGTGTCGGACAATGGATATACAAATAGGAAAATCTTCTAAACGGTACATTTTATATAAATACATTCTATTAGTAATAATATTGGTATGGCTATATCTAACCATACAAACTACATTTGTGAGATGGGAATACCCCTTTAAGTCATGATCACAAAGAGTAAAAAAAAAACCTAAAAGTATAAATTATAAGAAGACTGTGCATGGCAGGACACTAGGCAGCAATGACAGGAGACAAATTTACTTGGCTAGGTAGATTTTGTGAAGTGATCATGTATGCCATTGCTGTTTGTTTCAGTGATCAGCAGATGTTTAAGAGGTCACACACTAGGGTTAACAGGAGCTAAACAAAACTATTAACCCCCTCTACGCTAGACCACAAAGCTAGTCACCTTGGCCCTCCACTTCATTGAACCATTAGGGAAGGTTTAATAAATAGAAAACATTTTTTTACATTTTTGTTGTCTAAATCTGGGGTTGTGGTTATAAGGTCTTATAGTCCAAAAATACTGTAATCTCTACATGGAAGCAAGAGATTCAAATCCCATTTTAATTTACACTAAATTTAACTTGATAGGTCTCCTTTAACTTAGAGAATATATAAGAGATATCTTCCCCTGGTACTGAGTTAAGCAGCTTTCATAGGGTAATTAGTGACGATTGCTACCATTGCTAGTGAGGTAAGCAGAACTGTACAGTATTCATTTTACCAAACAGGACCTTATTAGATGGAATACAATGTGCCTACAGACTGAATCATGTCCATTCAACTAAGTAGACTAAGCACTATCAAGCATCCGTCCAGATAATCAAACACTAATATGAAAAATATGGGAATTAAACCTTTCAGAGACTTGTACTAAATACAGCCTAGGGCCTGTGGAGCCAGAACCAAGCAGCATAGAGCAGGTAACTATAGTTCTCTTCACAGGTTCTGTGAGTGGGAGGGATTAAAAAAAAAAAATCTGGTCAACCCCTTTAAGGCCCCTTTACATGGCATGGCTACTGTGATCACTCCACAGGACAATCTGCTGCATAGAAACCATGATTCTGAGTGCTGTTTATGACTTCATCGGGTGGCAGATTTACCCTGGGCAATTATCAAGAGCTTGTATGCACATTCGTTCCGAATAATCGTCACTATAATTGGCCTGTGTAGAGGGGCCTTTGTACATCTAGGTCACATGAGGGCAGGTCTTGTAGAGAATTTGCTGAAAATTATTGGCATATTGTATGACATGTGTATCATATTCCACTTTGAGATGCGTTGCGCCTCATTTTTCAGCACGTACTTAAAGAGGACCTGTCACCACAAAATGCAAAGCAATCTGCCGTCAGCATGTTATAGAGCAGGAGGAGCTGAGTAGATTGATATATAGTTTGGTGGAAAAAAATCTTTATGCATTAAAAGTGTGCCTAAACATTTTTTTAAACTATTAGAAAATAATTTTTGTAATATATTTTATTTATTGATTTTATTCTTTTACTAACAAAACAGGTCCTTGACGTTTGGCCCTTCCCAAACCGCTCTTCTCTGCAGCTCATACAGAATCTGTACACTGTAGCCATACGTGCAGTGTGTAGATTTTTTTTTGATAATTATCTTTTTATTTAAATCAGCATCATACAAATACAAAGGTTCGAATCAAGTAAGAGTCTTCAAATGTCATACAATAACATGTACTAAAAACAGATTGCATTGCAAGTAAACTCAATATACGCCCATAGTAGTCTATGCTTAATTTCAAAAAGGTGGAAGGGGAAGGAGGGGGAGGGGTTTTAGCAAGGAAGAGGGGGGGGGGGGTAGATTGTGAACGTACAGTATAATACAATGTCTTAGATACATCTCAATTAAAAAGAAGAAGAACAGCAGTTTGTTCCTTCCCAGATATCCGGATTAGGACTCTCAAGCTAGAATCATCACAGAGAATATAGGTACAGAGAACAAGAACTAAGACAGAGACCCGTAGGTAGTAGAGTTATATATATAAACCTTCTAAGAAGCCTTGGTGGTATACTCGTTCCAGGGGGACCATAAGCTCGAAAACCTGGAATGAGTCCTGTTTGACCAGCTTAACATTTCCTCAAATCTGCATATCTGATTTACTTTATCCACCCATTGTGGTTGGGTAGGTGCTGAAGTTTGTCTCCATTGCAAAGGTATGAGGTTTTTTGCTGCTGCTATAAGGAGAGGAATTAGATTTGTCTTTGAAGGACAGAAATCCTTTCAGGTTTTGCCAGGAAAATTATTTCCGGGGATAAGACCAGCTGAACCTCACATACTTCCTGTATTGTTTGTTGAATTTGTGCCCAATAAGGTCTTATCAAAGGACAAGTCCACCATATGTGAAGGTAAGTGCTCTCCTGATCTCCACAGCGCCAACACGTACTGTCTGAGGTCAGGTTGTGCTTCCTCAGGAAATCAGGCGTCTGATACCACCTACTTAGCAATTTGTAGTGATTTTCTCTGAGCCTAACACAAGTGGAAAACCCCTGTGAATTCTGTAAAATGGAACGTACTTCCTCCTGAGATATATTGATCCCAAGTTCTTTTTCCCATGAGGCTATCAAACCTGGTTTATCTTCCCTTCTGGATGAAGCAAAAGAACGTACCAAAAAGGACATAGTCCTAGCAGATTTTGTTGTTACCAATAGCGCTCTCTCAAATTCAGTAAGCTCCCTCGTCCAATCTCCCTTGGCCCATGCCATAGCCTGAATCTTTTTTAGGTGAGTATAATGTAGGAAGTTAAGACATACAGGTTGGACTGTGGATCTCCTGGAGGCAATTTTGGTCAGGCATTGTCCCTTTAGGGAATAACTGTGTCAAAGGAAACTTATTTAGGGTTTGCCACAAGGTCATATATGGATGTGTCGTCTTCCTCAGGAATATTGGTAGGAGTCCCGCTGGCGTCATTGGAGATGGAGCTGGGGCCAATTCTGGACCAACCACATACCATACCTCACACATCCCTTGTAACATTGGATCAAGTCTGAGGTTCTATATCTCTTTGTTTGAGGGAACCATAGGTCGCTTGAAAAATGGACACCCAATGAAGTCTGAGCAAGAAGTCTGAGTTCGTTTCCTGGGCCAGGGTTTGCTAATGACAACCACCTTTGTTGTTGGATGGCCTTACAGTATGTGTATGGATCTGTTAATCCTAAACCCCCTTCTACTTTGGGTCTACTCAATAATGCATATGAAAGTCTCGGTTTCCTACCTCTCCATACATATCTAGCGAATTTTTGTTTCAAGGCTCTAAAAAATGAAGTAGGAAGTTTAATCGGGACCATCTGCATACGGTATAGTATTTTCGGCAATATGTAACTTTTCAATAAGTTGATTCTCCCAATCCATGAGATCAGTGGTAGATCATATGTCTTTAGTAGATCTCCAATCTCAATGAGGAACGGTGCAAAGTTAAGTTCATACAGTTTGGTTAGTTGGCCTGGGACCTTAACTCCCAAGTACTTAAAGGAAGTTGAGCACCACACAAAGGATACTTTATCTTTCAATGCTGGTACTTCCGCAAGCGGAATGGTTATATTCATCACTTCTGACTTAGAAGCATTCATTTTGAAATTAGACAAGGAGCCAAAAAACTCTAGGAGCTTAGCTACCGCCGGGAGACCAGAATGTGGGTTCGCAATTATGAAAAGCAGATCATCTGCGAATGCCAAGGACTTGAATTCTAGACTTCCGCATCTAAAACCTCTTATATCTGGGTCTAGCCTTATGGCTTGTAAAAGCGTTTCTGCTACTAAGATGAATAAAGTAGGGGAGAGGGGACACCCCTGTCGTGTACCATTTTGAACTTCGAAGATAGGAGACAAGGTTCCATTTATTTTAAGTCTCACATGTGGTCGATCATACAGAGTAAAGATAGCTTCAACAAACTGTATTGGGAAATGGAATTTTAACAGGGTATGCTTCATAAAAGACCAATCCACTCTGTCAAAAGCCTTTTCGGCATCCACCCTCAGCAACGCCAGCAGGAGTTTGTTTTTGTGAGCCATGTGTACAATGTGGAACAGTTTGTGTGTGTTGTTCTTCCCCTCCCTACCCGGCACAAAACCTGCCTGGTCTTTGCCCACTAAAGAAGAGATATATGGTTTCATCCTAAAGGCTAATAGTTTCGCCCAAATCTTTAGATCTAAATTTAAGAGTGAGATTGGCCTGTAGCTACCTCTTGTGTTTGTCTGTGAATGCGTTCTCCGTTTAATAAGGCGTTACACAATGTACTTAAATGGGTAAAAAGTGGATCGGAGAATGTTTTATAATACTGTAATGGAAGACCATCTGGGCCTGGACTTTTCTTAAGAGCAAAGCTATGGACAACTGTCTTAATTTCTTCCGGTTTAGTTAACTCCTGAATCATCAATGGATCCAGTTGAGGTAAGTGTAGCTTGCTCAGGAAGGATTCTATGGCTCGTTCCCTCGTGGTTGTGTGTGATTGAGGTTCCGATTGTTTTAAATTATATAAGTCAGCATAAAAGGACTGGAAAGCATTGGCTATGTCTGGCGTATTATGTACCTACCACCTTACCCTGTTGGTTTTTCACTGCCTGGATGTGGGAAATAAGCATTTTTTTCTTAATCATGGATGACATCAAGCGTCCTCCTTTGTTACCATGGGCATATATCATCTGTTGGAAATACAGAAATCTTTTTGATGCTCTAAGGTTAAGTTGGTCTAGGAGACGTTCTCTAAGTTGTTTGAGTTCCTCTTGTGCCTCTACACCATGTTCCAAATTATTATGCAAATTGGATTTAAGTGTCATAAAGATTAATTTTTTTGTTTTTCAATGAAACTCATTGATGGTATTGTGTCTCAGAGCTCTTTGGATCACTGAAATCAATCTCAGATACCTGTGATAACTAGTTTGCAAGGTGAGCCCAATTAAAGGAAAACTGGATGTTCCACAATATTAAGCAGGCCACTGTTTTCAAGTAAAATGGGAAAGAAAAAGGATTTCTCTGCTGCCGAAAAGCATCAAATAGTGCAATGCCTTGGACAAGGGATAAAAACATTAGATATTTCACGAAAACGTAAGCGTGATCATCATACTGTGAAGAGATTTGTGGCTGATTCAGAGCACAGACGTGTTCGTGCTGATAAAGGCAGAATGAGGAAGGTTTCTGCTAGGCAAGTTCATCGGATTAAGAGAGCAGCTGCTAAAAAGCCATTACAAACCAGCAAACAGATATTTGAAGCTGCTGGTGCCTGTGGAGTCCCTCATACCTCAAGGTGTAGGATCCTTCAAAGGTTTGCTGTGGTGCATAAATCTACTATTCGGCCACCCCTAACCAGTGCTCACAAGCAGAAATGGTTGCAGTGGGCCCAGACATACATGAAAACTAATTTTCAAACAGTCTTGTTTACTGATGAGTGTTGTGAAACCCTGGATGGTCCAGATGGATGGAGTAGTGGATGGTTGGTGGATGGCCACCATGTCTCAACAAGGCTGCAACGTCAGCAAGGAGGTGGAGGAGTCATGTTTTGGGCCGGAATCATGGGGAGAGAGCTGGTAGGCCCCTTTAGGGTTCCTGAAGGTATGAAAATGACCTCTGCAAAGTATATAGAGTTTCTGGCAGACAACTTTCTTCCATGGTACAAAAAGCAGAAACGTGCCTTCAGGAGCAAAATCATCTTCATGCATGACAATGCACCATCTCATTCTGCAAAGAATACCTCTGTGTCATTGGCTGCTATGGGCATAAAAGGAGATAAACTCATGGTGTGGCCACCATCTTCCCCTGATCTCAACCCTATAGAGAACCTTTGGAGTATCATCAAGCAAAAGATCTATGAGGGTGGGAGATAGTTCACATCAAAACAGCAGCTCTGGGAGGCTATTCTGACATCATGCAAAGAAATTCAAGCAGAAACTGTCCAAAAACTCACAAGTTCAATGGATGCAAGAATTGTGAAGGTGATATCAAAGAAGGGTTCCTATGCTAACATATAACTTGGCCTCCTGGAACTTTTCAACCTTTTGCCACATTTCAGGCTTCAAACAAAAAGATATAACATTTTAAATTTTGGTGACGAATCAACAACAAGTGGGTCACAATTGTGAACGAAATTTATTGGATCATTTAAACTTTTTTTGTAATAATAAAACTGAAAAGTTGGGCGTGCAAAATTATTCGGCCCATTTACTTTCAGTTCAGAAAACTCACTCCAGAAGTTCATTGAGGATCTCTGAATGATCCAATGTTGTCCTAAATGACTGATGAAGATAAATAATCAAGTCTGCGTATAAATGCACCTGCTCTGTGATAGTCTCAGGGTTCTGCATCATGAAGACCAAGAAACACACCAGGCAGGTCCATGATACTGTTGTGGGGAAGTTTAAAGCCGGATTTGGATACGAAAAGATTTCCCAGACTTTAAACATCCCAAGGAGCACTGTGCAAGCAATCATATTGAAATGGAAGGAGTATCAGACCACTGCGAATCTACCAAGACCCGGCCGTCCCTCTAAACCTTCATCTCAAACAAGGAAAAGACTGATCAGAGATGCAGCCAAGAGGCCCATGATCACTCTGGATGAACTGCAGAGATCTACAGCTGTGGTGGGAGAGTCTGTCCATAGGACAACAATCAGTCCAACACTTCATAAATCTGGCTTTTATGGAAGAGTGGCAAGAAGAAAGCCATTTCTCAAAGATATCCATAAAAAGTCTCGTTTACAGTTACAGCTACAGTTTGCCACAAGCCACCTGGGAGACACACCAAACATGTGGAAGTAGGTGCTCTGGTCAGATGAAACCAAAATCCAACTTTTTGGAAACAATGCAAAACGATATGTTTGGTGTAAAAGCAACACAGCTCATCACCCTGAACATACCATCCCCACTGTCAAACATTGTGGTGGCAGCATCATGGTTTGGGCCTGCTTTTCATCAGCAGGGACAGGGAAGATGGTTAAAATTGATGGGAAGATGGATGAAGCCAAATACAGGACCATTCTGGATGAAAACCTGTTGGAGTCTGCAAAAGACCTGAGACTAGGACGGAGGTTTATCTTCCAACAAGACAATGATCCCAAACATAAAGCAAAATCTACAATGGAATAGTTCAAAAATAAAGGTATCCAGGTCTTAGAATGGCCAAGTCAAAGTTCAGACCTGAATCCAAATGAGAATATGTGGAAAGAGCTGAAAACTGCTGTTCACAAACGCTCTCCATCCAACCTCAAAGAGCTCGAGCTGTTTTGCAAGGAAGAATGGGCAAAAATTTCAGTCTCTAGATGTTCAAAACTGATAGAGACATACCCCAAGCGACTTGCAGCTGTAATTGCAGCAAAAGGTGACGCAACAAAGTATTAATGCAAGGGGGCCAAATAATTTTGCACGCCCCACTTTTCAGTTTTATTATTACAAAAAAAGTTTAAATGATCCAATAAATGTTGTTCCACTTCACAATTGTGACCCACTTGTTGTTCATTCTTCACCAAAAATGTAAAATGTTATATCTTTTTGTTTGAAGCCTGAAATGTGGCAAGGTTGAAAAGTTCCAGGGGGCTGAATACTTTCTCAAGGCACTGTAGCTTTTTATTTCAATGAATGTGACCTCCTAATACTGCAAATTCCACAATTGAGCATTTTCAGTTCTTAAAAACATATAAAATGTTTAGAAACTCTACTGTGCATAATAATTTGGAACAGTGCATTTTGAGTTTTTTTTTTAATTTTTGAAGAATATACTGTTATCATTAGGAGGTTTGTTCAGTAAAATTCGATGTATACTCTAACGGGTGATGACTTTTATTATACTGACTCGTTTCAGAAGAAATGGACTGGCCGTCCACCACCGTGATCTAAGGACAATCACAGTGATGAGAGCCCAGCCCGAATGGAGGTCAAGTAAACACTGACATGGTGGGCACTGGGCCATCACCAACAGGGTGTAGTAACATATAGGTTAAATGCAAACTTATCATATTGGTATACATCTCTCACAAACTGAAAACACTTCTGAAAAATCAGATAAAGAACAGAGAAACTAATAAGAGCGAGGAATACTGCTCGATGACCTCCATACCCAATGGTGTCACCAAATATATGGAGGTTCCTCCATAGCTCTGAGGTCCTCCTCAGGGGCCTAATACAGCACTAATATTGAGCACATGTTTTTCAACTGTAGACAGTAAAACCTGCAGGGTTGACTTTCGCGGGTTAGTCCACATAACTTTCAGGTGGTGTTTGCTCTAGTCGCTTTCTTCTGCTGAACCACACGTGGTAATGGCGGCAACTGATCTGTCTCTTGAACAGGAAGCCATGACGGGACTTCAACAGGTGGTATATCCAGATGAGACCAGGCTTTCTCCAAATCAGCTGGAGTGCGTATAACGATTCTCCTGCCATTCTTGTGAATTGCTAAAACAAATGGGTAGAGCCAGGAATATTGAATATTATTCTCTCTTAGGAAGTCAAGAAGTGGCTTCATCAAACGACGCTTAGAAAGCGTAGTTGGAGCAATGTCCTGGTAGAACTGTAGTTCCGCTTCTTGGTATTTGATGCTAGACTTTTCCCTAGCTGCATTTAGAATGCTAGCAGTGTCCACATATGAAAGTAAACCACATATAACATCCCTCGGTGGCTCATTTGGCTTGGGTTTGGGGCGAAGGACTCTGGATTCATTTAATAATAACAGACGCTGCTCTCTCTTCCCCCAGGAGCTCTGTGAACAATTCTCCCGCTATGGTAGGTAAGGCCTCTGTAGCCCAGGATTCAGATAGACCTTTTATTAGAGATGAGCGAATCTATTCAGCTTTCAGCTGCGAAGTGAATCCGAATATTTGGTGATTCGCTTCGCTTTTGTACGCATTCGCTACGTAGTGTGTCCTATAAATTATACGCTATTCTACGTATAATTTAGTTACTCTATACTCTGTCGCGTAGGAATTCAATTCAGCGATGCAGACTTTTCCCTGGTAGTTACTCTATACGCTGTTGCGTACGAATTTAATTCAACGATGCAGACTCCTCCCTGGTAGTTCCGCCCCTTTCTCCAGCGCGGGAGGATGACGAGGCAACTCAGGAAATTAAGTTGCGCATTTGTGCGCCTCATCCCTTTTTCCCCCTTTTCAGGTTATTTGGGGAGCCCCTTGAAAGAGGGTTTTTTAAGGAACCTTTGCTGCTTTTTTTTTACCCATTTGGATTAAAATTTTACCTATGTGGATTACAAATTGCGACTGAGTTTGGGACTCAGCTCCAGTTCTATGACAAGCGTCAGAAGAAAAGAGACTTAAACGTGTCCGTGAGCATACTAGGTAGGTGATATTTAAAATTTTTATATTATACCTATAATAAAGTATTTGCACTTTACCATATATATGTCTCGAATATTCGCTCTGCCTCTGAGGAGTGCACGCCACGGCCTCTCCTCGTACGTGCCTGCGTATTACGTAATCGCTTAGACAATAGTACGCTGAGATTCGTAAGCTATTTGTACGCTCATGCGTACGTCGTCTAAGAAGTTGCGTACATTTTGTAAATGAACGTTTGTTATTAGTGAGCGAATGTTCGCTAATAGCATATAACGTATATTTTGTACGCAAATACAACGAATCTATTCGTCGAATATACGAATTTTAGGAAAAGTTCGGCGAATAATTTTTTGAATGATTCGCTCATCTCTACCTTTTATCCGTATGTTTTTCCGTCTACTACGGTTTTCTTGGTCTTCAATAACCGTCAATGCTTTGTTAATGCTCTCCGCTTGCCCCGCCATTTGCGCTGCCATCGCCCCAGAGAAAGTAATCAGGTTCTCTTGGTTATTTTCTAGAGACTCAACTCTGTGGCCGATTTGTTGTACATCAGCTCTAATGGCTGTTAATTCAGTTAAAACAGGCTTTAGGGCTTGAAGTAAGGTCTTTTTCAAGTAGCCTTTGGTGATGGGAGCTAGTGTGGTATAATGCTCACCATCGGTTGCACTTTCTAGGTCTGTGTCGTCTCCCTCCGCTTCTCCTTCCTCCTCTGCAGGCGCCATCTTGGGAGTCTTGCCGGGAGAGTTAGCGCTCGATTTCTTCCAATATTTCTGCAATTTCATTTGCGATTTCTGGCTCTTCTGAGTAGCCATCACTTCACTGCTCCTCTCTCTTCCAGACTTGACCATTTTTAATAAGTTTGTCACTGGTAATGGTGACTTTCCAGTGCAAGTGTGACGGAGCTGCAGGCTCACGCTTCCATCACAGCCAGCAGTCAGGCCTAGTGTGTAGATTTTGATTTCTACAATATGCGCCGCAGTGAGCACCATATTGGCAGGAGCACACATAGGTCCGCCAAAAGCTCTGCCCGTTATGCTGGAAGCTCTGCATACCACATTGGTGGAGGATACCCTGCATTGATGTGCTATGCCAGGCTTTAGCTGAGTGGAGGGAGAATAGGCAGGAGCTCTGCATAGCACATGTAACTGCTCCTGCATGAATGCTGTGCCTAGCACATTGGTTAGTGATACTGATGTATTACAAAAATTATTTTAGCAGTTTAAAAAATTATATCTAGCAGTTTAAAAAATGCTTACAGGTTAAGGTACAATTTATATCTCTGCTCTTTCACACTTGTGCTAGCATGGTCCGGCAGCCTGTACCGGTAGGGGAACAGCCTGCCAGATCCACACTAACGCTAGCACATGTGTTACACCGGAAGTCCGCTCCGGCCCCATTCACTATAATGGGGACGGGCTGGAGGTCCGGCCGCAGCATGGCAAACATGCCGAGAGGCAGCCGGCCAAAAACTGCATCCACATGTGAATGGTCCTTTGAGTGTGCAAAAATACTAAACAAAATAAATAGTTACTGAAAGTGGGACACAATTTAAATATGTATTTTAGTGAAAACTGAGTGATGAAATCTATTATAGCTTTTAAATCCTCATGTATTAAAACAGCAGAACTATGATTGTAAACAAGAGAAAATGGCTAGTCTAGAAATTATTAACCCTTTCGGTACCAGCGCCAATGCTGGAGCGATAGGCAAACATGGTGCTCGCTCAAACGTTCAGTGGGCGTCATGGCCAACAGGTCTCTGCTGTTTCAAACAGCAGAAAGCCACACGGTAATTAAAGCTGATCGCAGTAATTAAAGCCTTTAGATGCCGTGATGAAGTGAGATCATGGCGTCTAAAGTGTCAAAAACCCGGAAGCTTGCTCTTTCGGGCTTGTTACCGGCATCCTCTGTGGCCAATGAGGATGTTGGTAATTGATTTAAATACACTCAGCCTCGCTGAAGAGGCTGAGGGCATTCATGCTGCATTTCTTATTTTGCCCACCAGGTGGCAGGCCAAAATAAGAAATGAGCAATAGTCAGTAATAAATGCATTTTAAAAATCCATGATTGTTCAAAATTAAAAAATTTAAAAAATGCATTTTGTACACTCATATATAAGCTTCAAAATCATTACAAAAAAGTAAAAATAACTGTTAAAAAATATATAAAAAATAAAAAAATATAAAAGTTTAAATCATTTCCCCTTTCTGTATAAAAAAACCCCGAAAACCTAAATAACAAAAACTATAAACATCATGGGTATCACCGCAACCAAAAATGCCTGTACTATTAAAATATAAAAATATTTCTCCAATATAGTGAATGGCGTAACAGAAAAAAGGGTCAAAATGCACAATTTGCCATTTTTTCATTGCTTCTCTTAACCCAAAAGATTTTATAAAATGTGTTCAAAAAGTTATACACACTCCACACAAATGGTATTAATAAAAACTACAGACTGTCCTGCAAAAAATTAGCCTCCACACAGCTCAGTAGATTTAACTATAAAACAGTTATGGGGGGCAGAATATGGTGACGTAAAAAGATTTTTTCCCCCAAAGTTTACATTTATTTTTACACTATTTAGAAATAAAAAAACCCTACGTATGGGGTATAGTTGTAATCATACTGACCCAGAGAATGAACTGCATGGGTCAGTTTTGCCGCAAATGGAACGCTGTGGGAACAAAACCCGTATAACGGTGGAGGAATTGCGTTTTTTTCCAATCCCACCCCATTTGGAATTTTTTTACCACTTCCCACTCCTTTGTATGCCATAATTAATGGTGGCATTAGAAAGTTCAACTTGTCCCGCAAAAAATAAGCCCTCATACAGCTATGTGAACGGAAATATAAAAAGTTATGGCTCCAGGAAGATAGGAAAGAAAAATGAAGGGTTAATTACAAAATCCAAAAGAATATTGTAACCAAATCTGAAATAGATAGATAGATAGACAAAATGGAAACAGCACAGCCAAGTATAGAGGTGAAATGGTGTGCCAGCAGCTGAGGAAACATTCCAATTCCAAAAATATATGAAAGTAATTCCATGGCACTCCCAATAGAATGTGCTTCAAAAAGTGGTGTTCTTTATTTCACCAGAGCGACGTTTCAGTCCTCTTACTGGGCTTTTTCTCAAGCAGTGATAGATAGATAGATAGATAGATAGATAGATAGATAGATAGACAGATAGATCCTCATAAAACCCACATCCTTAGAACCCTAGTAATTGTGTTCAGCCTAACATGGGCAGAGAGTCTAGACACACCATACTGGACAGGAGGCATTTCCCGGTATTCAGGATCTGGCCTTCTGGAAATCGTATCTCAATCATATTTGGTGTCTGTATGACCGGGACAAGGCGACTAAGATTATGGGAACTCACAAGTACCCGAAGTCACTGTCATACAGCAAGAAATCGCCTGGATTCATATTGCCACATCGGTTGGCCGTTTTGGAATGTGGGGAAAAACCTGAATAATTTCAGACTTCCTAGAAGGCCAGACGAAAAGGGAGAGAGGTTCCTTCACAGCCCACCCCTCGTCTGAGGGGGGGGGGGGATAAAAATGGGTGATTGGGAACAGTTCATTGTCAGCCATTTAGGGATCCATATCGTTTGGAGTGACTACTCGTGTTCTCAGCTGTCCCCACAGCCAGAATATAACTGCTGCATCTCAGTAAGATAATGTAAAGTGATCCCTCAAGATATAATGGCCTCAGGATACAATATTTTCAACATATAATGGTCTTTTCTGACCCATTGTAAGTTGAAACCAGACTCAACATACAATGTCTCAGACTCAGATTCAACCAATCAATGTCACTTCTCTGGTAGAATAGCTGGATTAGTTGCTTGTTAGCAGCTATTACTGACTGTAGTATGTGAGGGCTAATTTTATCTCTTAGTTATCTGCTTATTTTTCTTAAACCTTTATTTTCTTTTATCTTGGATGACATTTTTGGTCTTTGGAACCGATTACTCCAACTTACAATGGTTTCAACATAAAATGGCCGTCCTGGAATCAATTAATATTGTATCTTGAGGGACCACTGTATTTTATCCCTTTTATTTTATCTGTCTACTGCATCGTTATTATATGTATATTTTTTTTTTCATTTTTTATCTGACAATTTTTTTTGTATTGCACTGCATGATTGTGTATTAAATTTAAAAATTGATGTTTCTTCCTTGTTGTCTTATAGAACTTGCTCTTCCGAAGGGAATAACATTACCAATAGTGATCCAGGGGATTTTAGATCCCATATAGATAAGTGGTGTTACAGTGTTTAGTTTGAGACAATCTGTGAATATAGGTCCCTATTGCCTAATAGTATAGGTGGTAATAGCAATTGCGATAGGAAATACTAGGATATTAGAAATGTAGGGGAGTAATTTAGCATAATTCTGTCATCTAGAATAGGTGGGCGAGAATTTATATGGTAAATTGATGACCTTGCTAGTATAATTCACCCCTCGTGACGTGACCCGAAAGTAGGGATCGTCAAAAATATGTAGATGTAAAATATTTTAAAAAATCTAAGATAAATATATCTCTGCTAAATATAATTGCTTTGAATATGATATTTATGGTTTTGTTTTCCCTATAAAACAAAGTTTACAAAATGAATTTTACTGAAATCTAATTCTTTTGGGCACCTGCAATGCAAAAGAGGCGCCAGAGCTGTCTCCTAGACATCATATATATTTCTAAAGCTAATGGGAGTTTTAATTTTTCTATTTCTGTAATGCAGAAAAAAGGAAAATAGGAGGAAAGATTAAGAGGTTTTGAAAGGTATCTGAGCAGAGCACACTCAATACGCAATATAAACAGTGTATCTTTCCTAGAGTCATATTCATCTCAAGAGAAAAATCCATTTATCACCCGGCAGACAGAGCTCTTCATTTATTTTTGTACAGCTAAAATGAATTTTACGAGAGGTTAAGATTACTAAATGGGGACTCAGGGATGTCGAAATTTAGCTGGAGCCGGCTCCATCCATCACTGTCCTTTCAGTATTTTATGGCAGACAAAACACACATTGACTCAGTCGGAATTAAAAGAAATTCTGGCAATTGGGAATGCAAAAGAAATGTCCAGGAGGAGAAGTGAGATAACCGATGGATGGGAAGTTCTCAACAAAGCCATTCTTAAAGCTCCTATATGTGCTTTAGTATACGTTATAAGTAGCTAAACTGGATTTCCATCCGTTTCATTTATGAGGTTTAATGGAAACCATACTGTGCAGTTATTTCTCTTAGTAATTTGAGGCCTGTGCATGAGCATTACGGAGGCAGCCATGTGGTGAATATGTACAACATCATATTACTGAGGTATCCTCCACTAGGGGAAAATACTCTTGTAAAAAGGCATCCAGTGAACCGTGCCATATAATCCGAGACAAAGAAACTCAGTAGGCCTCCATAGGAGATAGGAGCCATGCATATGTGCAGTAGGGCCACATATGCCTGCACGGGTGCCATATTAAAGCTCTGTATAATTCATAATACAGTCGACTGCATGAGCTTTATAGAAAGGCTGCACACAAGTGTGTGTGTCCCGTGCCCGGTTTGTGAACCACAAACACTGCCTTTAATGGGTGTGCAATCAACAAGATATGAAGCAGTGCAGAGGGATTGGAAGCTCATGGAAGTACTATGAAGCACATCTGTGGGACTTCGGTCTGTGCCTCCGCACTGCAAAAAAATTGAGCATGTCCTATTTTTTGGGGTGCGGACTGTATCTGGTGGATCATGTACCCATTCAAGTAAACGGGTCCACATATGCAAACAGCGTGCACACGGGCAGTGCCCATGCATTGCGAACCACTATTTGCGATCCGCAGCACGGGCACAGGACACGCTCGTGTGTATGAGCCCTTAAGTTGATGTTTGAAATGCGGTGATTCCACCTGCTTCTCAGTTTTCTCACTGAGGCCACTTCTATTACCTCCTGGCAAGTTTGGAGGCAGAGAGATAAAAACAAGGTGCACCGATAGCGCAGGATCACTTGGGTGAGGGGAATACGCAGCTTGAACACATGGTGTAGACAGAGGTTCACTTTGGATCGTTGTGTAGACCAGGAACAACTCTGGAGCAGGATGCCTCAAGGAAACAAACAAGCAGCAGCCGGCTCTGAGCTGTGGGTAATAGGACACCTATTGTCCAGTGCATAAGGCAGGCAAGAGAGAAAACCTGCTGGTGAACATATAGCATCCGTTAATACTTTGCAACTCCTACTAACAAGCGCCCCCACTGCAGCTGTTTTCTCCCTTACCTGCCTGTTATCTCCTGCCAGGGGTGAACTGGGAACTTAAAGTGGCCCTGGAAAAAAATACTAAAAATGGCCCTGCTTTGTAGTCGAGTCCAAATTGATGGAAGGCAGGGCCAGCAATACCATATTGTGGCACATTATACCCCCCAACAGAGCCAAATACCACAGTCCATCACAAAATACTGCCAGCAGCACAACAAAAATCCCCAAAAACTTGCTCTGGCCAGCTGTGAGGAGGGCTCAGGCGGCCCCCTGGGCATCAGCCCACCGGGCCAATCCGCCCCTGTCTCCTGCCAAGTTTGCTTTTATCCAGTGACTAGAATTCTAAACTCCTTAGCCCCTCTTTTCCTATATGTATCCAGGAAGTATATTAAAGTGGTTATCTCATGATTGATGCAAAATATGAAAATCAGACATCATATAGTACATGATAGTCTCTTTCTAACAAAGCTACAACCAGCCATGTACCTCACATGGATCCAGAGATCTCCACTTTCATTCTTCCAGTTGCTGTGCTAGAGGGGGCATGTCCAGCTCAGGGGGCATGTGTCCTTTCTAATGCAACTCTCTCCTTTCACAGCTCAGGAGCCAGTTGAAAGATGGAACTGAGGGCTTCCACCTCAGCGAGAACAGAGGAACAGAGAAGTAAAAAGAAGAAAAAGCAGCAGGTTGCCCAATGCAGATATATTTTATTGAATAACTTAATGGCTATAAAAAATTTTTTAATTACATGCAGTTACAAAACTATTCAGATCCAGGTGCTGGTTTAAAAATTGCTAAATATTTTTTGTGGGAAAAATCTTTTAAGGCCTCTTTCAAACATCAGTGAATCACAGAGGTTAATCCATTGGTTCATTGACTTTAATGCGTCTACTCACACATCATTGGTTTTCAACAAACCGTGGTGACACCACAGAAGCACACCCTATTTTTGTCCATGATTACAAATCCCTCACCCATATTATAGTTTATGGGTCCATGAAAACAATTGACACAACACGGATGCCATTCGTGTTTGGTCCATTTTTTTCAACTGATCATTGCTAGGGGATGTTCTGGGAATGAACAACTAACCATCTTGTCATCATGGACATAGATGTGTGAAAAAAGCTTAACTCATGAAGAGTTATTAAGAATTTTTAATTTTTTTATACGTAAAGAGCTATTGCCATTTTTCTATTCTATTTTGGCAGTCATTTTTTAAAAAGTGTGTCACGAACTCACCTGTTTGAACTTCAGTAGCAATCTCTGGCTTTGGTGCGGCTGCGCCAGGAGAGACTCGCTGCTAAGCCATGACCCCTGGTGATGCGACAGGATGCAATGCTTCATTTCTACTCACAACAGGCGTATGCTGGAGGAGATTAGCAGTGGGCTATTCCCGTGTGCTAGTGTTTCTGACTAATGTAGTGCCGAGTCATGAACTACGGTTCTGATCCTGGAACTCAGTGATCTTTTTAAACCCCTTCCTGGGCATACACCAGTGCCAGTAATAGTCTCCAACTCAATAGTGGTGTTCTTGCTGTGTGCTTGTGTTCTGACCACTCTGTCTGGTTCAGAACTATTTACATATGACCCTTTTTTTGTGTTGTTTTGTCCCTCGGTATTTGACTGTCTCTTCATGTCAGTAGTGCAGGAGCTGTCGCCCAGTTACGTTCTTGCTACCTAGGGCTTGTACTGCAAGTAGGTAAGGAAAGCGGGCTGGGTTCTAGGTCATGACTCACTGTCTGTGTCTGCCCCTACCTACAGGCATTACAAAGTGATAACAGGATACAACAACACCATATTAAATTAGCTCCTCAGCAGTACAAGAGAACATGACACAAGGTTGTCAAAAGTTGCTGAGAGGCTGATTTAAAAGTCACAACTAGCAGATCCTGTTGTAACATCCCAAAGTACGAGTTACAATGGAGTGGATAATTGGCATGATCACTAGGAGTAAAAAAAATGATTGTACTAGTTTGGCTGTCATTTGATATGAGTTAGTAATGCTCTCTACTAGAGAGAGAATCTAATTCATAATGAAAGGCTTTTGACCATAAGATTCCAATACCATGTGTAAAAGAGTTGTCCAGCCATTAAAAAATAAAAAAAGGGTCAGAAAAGTGTAAAAAAAATATCATACCTCACGATGCCGGCTGTCCCTGTTCCAACACTTTGGTCTGCTGCCGCTGTCTACTTACTGATCCCTCTGATTGCGCATCCAATCCGGTCACAGCTGCAGACCATTTTCTGTCATAAGAGGGACTAGGAAACGGACGTCAATGGGGGATATGGGAAGAGAAGAAAGGGGAACAGCGAGGCATCGATGAGGTAAGTATGACTTTTTTAAAATTTCTTTTACAATTTGTGTTCCTTTTTAATTTTGGCAGTTCAGCACAGTACATCCACTTTGGTATACTGTAATACACTGCAGATCATCCACCTGCAGTCAAAAAATGTGCAGCATGTGTGAACATATCCCTACGTTCACAACTGGATGTCCAGATTTTTTCTGTATAACTGTATTTTCTATGTGCTGTTTCATAACTATAGGAAATGACATTTGCTCCAGTATTAGATGAAGTTAGGTTGAATTGTGGACAACAGCTGTAAAGAAAGAACAACAGTTCCAGTTAATTTGTGTTCAGAAATAAAACAAGGTTATTTCTGTTTTCTCCATTATTGTTATACCTGGCAGCATGACCTATTTCCACTGTGCGATTAGAGCCTCTTCTGAATTTCCCCCACGTTCTTTCCTATTGCAATAATTAACCCTTACATATATCCTTGTATATTTGTGCTTAGTAGATGGGACTGCATGCAACTGTTTACTCCCTGAGTATAGGTCATCATTATCAATACTTGGATAGCCACTTTAAATAAATGCCTAATGCACGGCAACTCATTCATTCTGCAGATAGGTAGGGTCACAGATTAATGTCTTTCCAGGACAGGTCATCAATTTATATACACAGAAAACCCATATAAGTCAATATGGAGAAGTGAACAATCCCCCTGGAGAATGATTGTTTCTTTTCTTTGTTTCTTGTTTTGGCAGCCTGTAACACTCAAGCAAATAGTTCAATTACATTTCTTTTTTTTCTGCTCACATCCTTATGATTTTTACAGTACCAGCATATTGAAGAAGGTTGTTATATAATCTAGCCCTCCCCTATTACTTTCAGAGAAGTAAGCTTTGAGAATTGTTTTAATATTTTCCATTTTTGGAAAAGTACAGAAAAAGGGAATTGAGAAGATGCTAATTATGTTTATGTAATAAAGACAATGAGCAGCACCAGGAATAGGGCTAAAGTTAAAGATGAGCGAATCATCAAAAATTCGCTTCGGTGAATAATCGACAAATTTATGACTAGATTCGTTCTTAACACGAATTTATTCGGTCAAATTTGCGTTAAAAAATAATCGTTGTTTTGCGAACATTACTGCACAAATTACGAACATACAGTCTAAGCATTGTTAAAAGTACGCTACTGAACTGAATGCGTAAGCATTAGCGTAAAAAGTGCGTACGAATCCTCAGCGTACTATTGACTCGCAACTGAGTCATACGCACGCACGAGACTTGGCCGCGGAGTACAGTCCTCAGCAGAGGCAGTCCATATGAGGTAGAAAAGTAAGGTGCTCACTGTTAGCTATCCGGCTAAGTGCATAATTTACTAAAAACACCGTACAATGAGTGCGTAATAGGACACATTGCAGTACCTGAGAAAGAATACACACAATGGGCTAAAGTGCTTGAACGTTGCTGAACCTGTAAAAACATTATTGCTATGCTAAAATACAGCACAGACATAATTATGCAAACATTTTAGTGCAATCAATTTCACATTTGCAAGCATAATAGGCTCACATATACATTTGAGTCTCTCCTTATGGCTGCTTGGCATAAAACACTGGAACACAGTCCAAAATTCAATTGTAATCTACGTGAGGTAATTTTGTAATCCAAACAGGTAACGTGTAATCCACATGGATAATATAAAATAGCAGCAAATAGAGAACCCTTTTTGCAAAGCAGGCTCCCAAATAACCTGAGAAGGGGGGGAAAAGGAAAATAGGCACGCTTAGGCGCAACTGGGAACTTTCTGCAGAATGGGGGGAGTCTTGACAAGCCATGTCCATCTGGGTGAGAGTCAAACAGATGGAATAAAAACAACATAAACTAAGAACAAGTGCCAACTAGCTCTCACCCATCAGGTGCAGTCCATGTTGTGGCTCCCATAGGTACTCCAGAGGTGTCCTTTAAATCAGCCAGACTGACAGCCAGTAGAAGGGTTCCTCAGATGAGAGACCTGAAGTCCTCCTCGCTGGAACTGCTACTGAATGACATCAGAGGACGCTCCTGCCTCCTGTAGGCCACGCTGGCTGCTGTAGTGGTGCCCCACTGCCCTCTTCTGCCAGTAGTCGGACTTGACCGGATCCGGGTGGTCACACTGGTGAGCGCTGCAACCACTTGCACCTTCACTTTTCCGGATACTCCTGCTGGGACAACAGAGGTAAGGACTTCTGGCTGCAGCGGTTGAGGCAAGGTTGCACCCAGGGAAGAACCGCCAGCTCCCCTGGCTGCTGCTGACTTCATTTTCCAGGGTAGTTGGTACTGGATCACCGTGGACTGGAAAGTAAACAATGATGTCGTCAGCTGACACAGCTAAAAGGACTGTGATGGTGGTGGCGATCCAGGGATCAGAGGCTCTGGCTGTGCCTTCTCTCTGAAACGGAGGGTGCCATCTGGTGACTCCTGTAGGCAGCGCACGCGTCTTGCGCCTGCTGGCTCCTCCGGCCAAACTTCTGGTGTTGCTGATGCAGGTACCGGGGCTTAGATAATAAGGTAACCCCGGTAGCAAAGGGGCCTTTCAGGGACGCCATGGGGGTATATTCCACCTGATCCCCACGTATAGACTGTGACGGGGTTGGAGCAGGTACGGCCGTTTCACTGACCTGCGGCCCACAAAGTACTCCTTGCCGTCCTTGTCATCCGCAAGTAAGCCACAGCCTCGCTCCACTGAAAACTATTGGACGGTTCCCTTATGACGCTCCAGTGTAGGGTCTCCCAGCCTGGGATGGTCCAGTACTTGGATGACCCAGTCCTCCACCGCATTCTTGTAGTCCCATAGGGTTTGGGCATGGCCGTCACTGATGCAGGCACAATGGCATTCTTCCGCATGGAAGGTGTTGTTGTTCTCCTCCTGGGCGGCGGAGTGGATGCTCCAGCCGCCTCCGCCGCACCAGCCGGCACCGCGAACATCAAGTCAGGACCCGGTGGGATTCTCTTCGCCAATTGTGACACTCTGATGTCCTCTGAACTGGACGGTGGTTCGGGTAACTCGCATCCAAACATCATCTCTCCCCACTTTGGTCACAGTTGCTTCGCCATGCTGTGGTATCTTGTTCACCACTGGCTTGAACTGAAGAGGAGGGCGGAGTAATGAGGGAGGAGTCTTCACTCCCTATACGTGCAAATAGTTAGTTCCCGGTGGGCTGGGATGGTTTTTCCCGCTTCTGAGGGAGTGTATCTTCACTTTCCCGCTCTTGTGGGGGCGTATCGTCATTTTCCCGCTTCTGGGGGCCGGATGGGGGCAAGAAGAATGCGTACGTTGCGTTCACGTTCAAAATTTGAAGAACATTTACGAATAATACGAAGCGAATCTGAATAAATCCGGATTCAATTTGGAGTAGGAAAAATGGAGGATTCGATACGAATCTACGAAGCGGCGAATAGATACGCTCATCTCTAATGTCAGTGCATTTCTGTATAGCTCCTGTTAAACACAGAATGAGGTTTATTTTGTCTTTAGTTAAAGAGAATCTCTAAGTAGAGACCAGCTATAACCTATAGACAGGGACGTAGCTTAAGGGATAGATTGGTCCACAGCTTTCATCAGACCCCCTCTCGCTCCACTTGGCTTCGCTCAAGCCTAAGAGGCAATTTCCGATGTGGGAATTGCATAGCGTGTAGGGCCATCAAAGGTGGAGACACATTTGTGAGTACTGTCACAAAGAGACGTTTTGTAATCAATTCTTTTATCAATTGAAAGAAGTCTGGAATATGTCGGTAAGACTATAAGGGAATTTCGCAGACGCATTGGGGAACATCTTAATGATGTCAGGAACGAGGCTGACACCCCAATTGCTCGTCACATAGTTTCTGAACATCATGGTGACTTGAAGGTACTTTGTTTTCAGGGGATCGAGGAGATCAGAAGATCCCCTAGAGGAGGAGATTTTGACAGGAGAGTTCTCCAAAAAGAGGCACAGTGGACGTTCCAATTGAGAACAGTGCATCCTGAAGGTCTTAATGACCATATCTCTTATACATGCTTCCTTTAAGGAGTAGGGACCCATGGCATTTATCTCCTGCCATTTAATTCTCCTTTGCCAATTCTTTGTGACCTCCCCTAATGCTGATTCCATTTTCATCCTCCTTTCCCCCTCCCTAATCCCTCTATGGTGTCCACTTTGACACCTGTAGATGTTATTGTGGTACCATACCTTTGGGGTGTTTTTAGTCTAGGAGAGTGATGGGAGGATATATTGCATGTTTATTAATCCGCTATTACGAAGGACTAACTAGGCTGAGCGATTATTGGTCCTTCCCAATGAGCTTCTGCTGTAGCTCTTATTTTGCTATCAATATGGCACCTCTTATCCACATTCATGTCAATCCCTGCTCAATCGCATTTTATACTGTGTAACACTGCCGATTAACCTGCCTTGTACAGTAGCTGTCAGTGTTTTACACTGCTAGCCACGCTGCTGATTGGGAGGAGCGAGGACCGAGGTCATGGGCAGGTGCGTGATGCCCCGCCTCCCTCTCATGACCGACGGATCTTGGAGCGGCCCGGCCCCAGGGGAGGGGCTTGGATCATTTAAATGCGCTAGATAAGCGGCGGCCTCACGGCCCCCATAGCGCCGGTGCCGCCACCTCACCACAAGAGGTGGTTGGCGTGTGTGTGTATGTGTGTTTGTCTTGCTGCCTTGCTCCTGAAGAGCCCTCTTTGGGCAAAACGCGTAGAGCAATGTTGGTAGTGATACTGAGACTAATAGCACCTTAGCACCATAAGTGTTAGCGCAAGTGCAGTCATTTTGGCGATGTTTCGTGGGATGGGGCTTGTACTTTTCATACTGGGCAATTCATAGCCACAGTTTAGGTGACAAGGAAGGCCCTAAACAGAAGCCGTCAGTACAGCCCACCCTACAGCAGGTGTTGCGCCTCATTTTCCTTATATACAGGAGCCTGGTTTAAGGAGACCCCCAGTCAGGGGATTAACCATGGCTCAGTGTGTTTGTAGAGGGATTTAGAGGCACTCTACCTGTAACACAATTTTAGCACAAATTAGTGTGAGGTCCGAGAGTTGGTGCATAGTTGTGTATATTGGTTCAATCAATAGCCAACAGATTGGTGGTGGTTGATTCAATGTGCACCCCACTTAGGATAGCGTACAATTTAGTATACGCCTTATTGCGAGTTCTTCCCTATGTTACATGTTTTAACCAGTCTAAATAAAGTTTAGTTTTTAGGGTCCCTATTCATCAGTGAATTTTAGTAGATTCAGGACGTAAACCTCTTCATCCTTTAGTGGGGAATTCTGTGATTTGAATCTCCAAGTAGAACAATAGCCTCCCAAGTAAATTCTCATCTTTAATCATAATGTCTGATGTCACAAGTCCAAGGTATTGGTAGTTACCCCATGTTTTTGTAATTGCTACCTGGATTTGAGTGCTGTCACTACCAATACATTAGACTTGTAAATTTTGTGAGACCCATTTGACCGAGCCCATGTGGTGAAGTGCACCAACCTGACCCGGTATTAGGGTGCTGCCACTCTTGATACTGAATATCTGATGCCAGTACGGTCTCTTAAGGAATAATGAAATATTAGGCTTCTGTATAGCTACAGTTTTGGAATGTGATAAATAGAAATGACTGAATTGATTCTAAACTAATCAAATCAACCTGAATTTTCCAAAAATTTGGCTCAATTGAAAATCCAAATTTTTGAAGACTTGATTTGGGCGAATTTCTCAAAATGACACCAGCCATTTTTTGGCATGGCGCATGTGTTTTTTGCACCCAGGGCGGGTACTTTCTCTGGCATATATTATATATAATGTGCCCCCATATTATTAGAATATATAATGTTATCTCGTGGGACTCAGTGCAGGAGGTCACTATGATGTCATTGCAATCTCCTGCCACATAGGCTTCTACAGTGCAGTCGTCAATGAATCTTACCCAGGCTTCTTCCTGTATATGATGTAAGCCTGTTGCTAACCAACCATCTGTGCCCATCTGTGCAGTGAGCTGGAGTTCACTTACTGCCCACGACATGAATGCTGCTGCACAGGAACAGTCTGCAGCCTCTCCTGTTTCTTTTCCAGTGCCTTAGATAAATCGCTGTCTAATATTCTGCTGCCAATTTAGAGTGTAATATTACTAAGTGTAGTATCAATTAGATTTTATCTAACCACACTTCTCTCTGTGACGGCTGATGCCAGGGGGAAAATAGACCAGTGGTTTCCTGTTTCTATTGGGGATCCTCTTTACATTTTGGTGAGTACAGTAAAATTAAAACTAAATATTTCTAATTTTTTTCTATCATGATCTAATAAGCACCCATTTTTTTAAGAGGTAAAAATGGGATTAAAAGAAATTTAGTTTTTTTTCCTAGTAGGTTCTGTATAAATACATCCTATGTCTGGAGCCACTTTCAATAGGTGCAGGTGACTCCACTAGATGCAACATGCTACAATCCATTAACATCAGACTTGTCTAGGAGACTCCAGTGCAACTCCAATGGAAATCTGTCACTAATTTTATGGTACAGTATTTGAGGGCAGTATAAACTGGTGACTGAGCTCCTGAGCAAAATGATGGGTCACTTACTTGAATTCATCCAGTCATTTTACTAAAATTAGTATTTTGCATGTGAAGTTCTGGAGATCTGGAGTCCGCCCATTACAGTGCTTGAACTTGGGAGTCCTCATATGCATGAACTCCTCACTCTCCCCACCCCCAATGCTGATTTCTATGGGGCAGCTGTCAATGAGGGGTGGGGAAAGCCAGTGTCCAATGTAAGTGGACTCCAGGTCTTAGTTTGCACTGGAGATGATAAATACTGGATCAGTTTAAGTAAGTGATCTGACATTTTGCTCGGGGTATCTGTCACAAGTTTAAGCTGTCCTCAACAGATTCTCAACACGTTTATTCCTAGGATTGGCAACAAATGCAAATTTCTTCAAATTTGTTTCATGTCCAGCTCAGGTTCAAATTGACTCTACCCAAATCAAATATACTCCAATTGCTCTGAAAATTGGTATAACAGTCTCTGGTCAAATTTTTATGAAAAGATTCAGAAAATAAATAGAAGTCATAGAAGACCAGAGAGACACATACTCCACTAGAAACGACACGCATGCCAGCTCTCCCTCTTAAAGGACAAGAGTACTTGATGTCCCAGTATTCCCACTTCTCCAAATAAGATGTGCAAGCAGTGGTGTACATAGACAAATAAGGGCCCTATGGCAAGGATCAAACCAGGCCCCCCACAGATCAGAAGGTTTTTGGCTAAACACTTTTCAATTACCCATTGGCCATTTTTCCACTGCCTCATTGGCTAAAAGTTGTTCCTTTATATGGTAGAGTCCTGACCAAGTTTTCACGTTTACGTTTATATGATTTACAATTTTCACATACGTTTCTCTATAGCAGAGTAATACATTGTAGATGGTTTAGATTATTTCAAACATTTTCAATGTGTTGGTAGGAATGAAGAGACTAATCCAGTTTATAGTTAAAAAGTACAGCGCAATCTCTTGGCCAGCAGTAGGTGGCGCACTTGTTTTATAATTGACGTAAAACAAACTAGAAAACCACAATGGCATCAAGAATAAAGTAGATTTGTGCAGTAGAAATGGCACAGTGCTGAAGAATAATATAAGACTGCCTGATATGTATGTTTAAACCATCCGATTTCCCAAACGAGCATTGCATAACTAATACTGTATTCATTCCTTGAAACATATGGGTTATGTACAGATACGTACAGTATGTAAGTGTCCAATATCAATATTTTTTACTGCAATAATAGAGATATAGCTCTAAATCTAATATAATTCTGAATATTTTTGCCAAATGGAAAATATTTTGTGTTTCATTGTCAGGACTACTACTCCTACTAGAAAATGCTACAAACAATTCTCAGCCTGAAGGAAAATAAGGGTGCAATGTGTGTATAACACACAATGAAGAAGTTGTTTACTGGTAATCAGGATCTGTGCAGATATATTGTCTCCTTAGGTGCTGCTATGTTAGCTAACAAGAAAGTGGAAAAGGCGTTAGTCCTGAAAATGAGATGAAGGTTCCAGGATCTCCTGTAACAGGTGGTTAGGTGTCTGATGGTATCAAGAGGAACTTGAACGCAGTGCAATGCATACTGTTATGCAGGTACAGCTACAACTGACTGGGCCCCACAGCAAATTTTCTACTGCCCCCCCTCCCCCTTGATATTGATACCTATCCTAAGGACCTAAGGACAGGTCATCAATAGTAAAAAGCTTTTTTTTTTTTTTCCAACATGTATCAGTGTCCTAAATATTTGGATAGTAGTAGTGCTCTAATTCTATACACAAACACACACACACACTACTACCCATATCCAGATATCTCCTATATACAGAATAAGGGTCCATTCACACGTCAGTATTTTTGTTTTCCAGATTTTCGTTCCATTTTTTGCAGATCCGTGTTTCCGCAAAAAACGTACGTTTTTACCAATTGTACATCCGCATCCGTTCCGTTTTTTCGCAAAAAAAAACTGAAGGAGGAATATATGTTGGTAGGGTATTTCTTTCTATTTCCTAGAAACGGATCCGCAATTGCGGATGACATATTGATGCATTCCACACATCATCCGCATTTTTTGCGGACCCATTGACTACAATGGGACCACGGACCGCATAATGCGAAAAAAAGTAGGACAACTTTATATTATTTGCGGATCCATATAACAGAACGGAACAACAGATGCAGACAGCACCCGGAGTGCTGTCCGCATTTTTTCCGGAGCCATTGAAATGAATGGGTCCGCATTCCGTTCTGGAAATTTGCGGAACGGGTGCGGATTAAAGCATACGGATGTGTGAATGGACCCTAAGCAGATTGCAGATGGCATAGATACACACTCACATACAAACACATATACACACACATAAATACATACACAAACAAACAGATATACACACACACATATAAATATATATATCTATATCTATATATATATATATATATATATATATATATATATATATATATACAATGCAAAAAGTAGAAGCACCCTGTATGCACTACGGGAGATGTGTGAATGGTGAATGTGTGAAAAGGTAAAGAGCATTACTGCTATACTTACTAAAGATAAAGTAGAAGCTATTAGCGCATATAAATGATCATGAATATGTCGAGCCCATCTACCAACCGACAAGGTGGCTTCTAACAGACAGGACCTATTCTAACACAGACATGCATCCTACAAAAACCTGCATGCCTGAATCAAAGGAGCACCCAGCTAGTTACCTGATCAGAAGCTGCAAACATGTGAGGGGGAGTGCTAGGTTTCCAGATGAAGCCATAGTCCCCTATATATACATAATTATTCAAAGAAGGAACAGAACCTCCTATAGGTGAGAGTCAGGTGCAAGCTACCACGCCTGTTTAACCCCTTCACCCCCAGCGCCGTACATGTACGGCGCTGGGGCGATGCGGGCACATGGCGCCCGCTCGCGGGTGCGGCGGGCGTCATGGCCGGCAAGTCTCTGCTGTTTCTAACAGCAGAGACTTGCCGCTACCTACTATATCGGCGGCGTCTTCCGGGTTGACTAGATGCCGTGATCACACGTGATCACGGCATCTAGTTGCGGCTAAACCCGGAAGCGTTCGCTTCCGGGTGGTGTACAGACACCCCGTGTGGCCA